>JAGSMP010001080.1:0-81724 GCA_029286625.1 Parnassius orleans
ATCTGCTTGGGATCCTATAATTAATAAAATTAAATCCCAACCCAAGCATACAACTGCAAGACTCCAAGATACTGTAAGTTCATACTGCATAGATCGGAACAAAAATTAATAAGTTTTAATCTGGAGGTAACCGTGGTTAACTATGACATTGGGACGTCAAATATCTCAGTCCCCCCCGTGACCATGGGTGCTGTAAAGTACTCGAAACGTCGGGAATATAAAATAAGTTAATATACGCGATAAAATCCGTAAAACTAGTTTTATTTAAAAAACGTGGCAAATGGTTCACCAATCGTGGAAATCTGGTCCGTGAAGGCATAATTGTGGTAGCACGCGATGACAACCTTCCACCTTTACAATGGCGACTTGCGCGTGTACACCGCCTGCATCCAGACTCTGATGGGAATCCACGTGTTGTAAATTGGGAAAATATATTTGAAGCGACCAGTTAATAAAATTTGTCCACTTCCTATAGAATAATAAATGTAAATAATTATTAATATTCCTTATTTTACTTTCTTTAGAAATAACTTTAAATATTTATCAGTATTATCTTAAGATATAGTTTAATATTTACTACGTTTAACTTTGTTTATACTCCTTACATTTTTTTATCAAGGGCTAGTTTGTATTGAAGATTTGTTTAGATTTAATCAAAAAATACTGCGTACTTTTAAGGTGAGTGGCATGTTCCGTATATGATATCTTTTTTTTTTCATTAAAGTTTCGGTATAATTTTTATAACTAGAAATAGTGCAATTTGAAAGGAAAACATTTCATCTTACGTAAAAAATTTCGAATAAATATTTTTATTTTTTACTGGCAAGAACTCTTTAACTTTGAAGCGAGCAACCTTTTTTTCAATTACAATAACGCTTTTGACGGTACACATTACGAGCGCGTTCCGTTACCGGCAGTAGATAAGATCTCGTTTCCCTGCTCCATCAAATACTGAGGCAGTTTTCCCTACCTGACCTGTGGATAAAAGAAAATAGTGGACACATTTGGCCAGAAGATACATCACACCGGGCCCGGTAAACGTCGGGTAGCTCAGAAATTACCCAGGTGAGTGTTTGCCAGGTCTTATGTGTACATAACACTCTTCCCTTGCAACTCCACCTCGGCTGCAGCGATATAGATTATAGAGAGAGGACTTTCTTCTAGCCGCAGCCCACTAACACACATCCAAGAGCTCGACAAGCCCACTCAGAGTGGCCACCTTGCCACACTTCGGGCCAGCCATATGAGTCGCCCTACGTTTACGATGGGTTACCAAGCCACGGCCACTAAACCCCCCGCCCCTCCCCCTAACTCACTAAGGACATTAATAATTTTGCAGTTCCAATATAAATTTATTCCCTTTAAATAATAAATTGGTCATATTTAAACAGATTTAATAAATTTACGTCTTGTAAACACAAATTCATCATCAGACGACCTTTCTACACTTGGCTAAGGCCCTTGAGTCTGGGCGAAAACAAGGAGAGAAGAAATAAAAAAACATTCGAAATAATAATCTAATACTTATATAGTATACTGCACTTTTTCAAAGGGGTGCCTTTCTCATGACAAATAAAACAGTCGTATGTGAAGTATTTAGAACAAAGCTTATAAATAATCATTTTGTTTCGGACGTCAACTCCTAATTTTTGTACTTTTTAGCTATAATTTTAGTCTAGGTTAAGTTATAAACCTTTTAATTAACAAACGTTTGATAATTATCTGTTGTTGGCGACTTTGGTTGTTAACAGATATGGGTAGAAAAGAACATCGATAAGTATTATAGACAAGGAACTCGACAACCATATTGAATTTTATTGTTTATCAAAACTCATCAATATAAAGCCAAACATGTTGGTAATTATAAATAAATAAATAAATAAAATAGCCTTTATTTCTACTACAATACAAACTTCACATATGATTAATCTAGATTATAATAATATAGTATAATTAATATGTATTTTTTTTGTTATATGTATATTTATGTATGTATATAAATGACTTAATTAATATTAGTAGTAGTCGCCTCTGCGGCGTAGGCATCTCCTAAACCTTTCCATATATTTCTTTCCCGAGCCACTCGCATCCATAGGGGTCCACATCTTTGCTTAAAAATGTCTCTCCACCTTTTACTTGGTCTCCCTTTTTTCTTTTCCTGTCTCTTGGTATCCATTCTGTTAGACCTTTGGTCCATCTGTTATTATTCATCCTACAGATGTGTCCTGAACAGTGCCACTTGAGTAGTATTGTTCTTTTTCTTTCATCTATTATTTTTGTTTTTTTCCTGATGTTGACGTTGTTAACCTTATCTGATAGTTTTAGATCAAGCATGCTTCTTTCCATTTTGCGTTGACAGATAGCAATTCTTTCTTCGTCTTTTTTTCTCAGTGACCACGTCTGGCAACCATATGTCAGGCATGGCAATAGCGCTACTTCGTAGAGTTTTTCCTTTATATTTATATTGATATCCTTATTTTTCATTATTTCTCTCAATCCCCAATATTTCTTCCAGGCTAGATGTATCCTTCTTTCTATTTCTTTTTCTGTATTGTTTACGAATGACACTAGCTGTCCTAAATATACATATTCTTTTACATATTCAATTTTTTCATTTGCTATAATGTCCCGAGGTACTCCGTTGGTTAAAATCTTGGTTTTCATCGTGTTCATTGACAGTCCCACCTTTTTACTTTCCATTCCTAGTTCGAACACCATACTCTCCAATTCGGTAGCGCTTTCTGCAAAGACCACTATGTCATCCGCGAAGCGCAAGTGGTTCAGTAGTTCTCCATCTACCCGTATTCCCTTCTTTTCCCAATTTAGACGTCTGAAAATAGATTCGAGCACCGCTGAAAACAACTTCGGGGAGAAAGGGTCTCCCTGCCTTACTCCTTTTTGTATGGGGAATTCTATACCTTCGCGTTCTAGGAGCACTTTGGCGAGACATTTTGTATATATATACTCTTGATTAAGTTAATATATTTCTGATCGACGCCTTGTTGTGTAAGTGATGTTCATATAGCTTCGAAGTGTAAAGAATCGAATGCTTTTGTGTAGTCTATAAAACACATATATAACGTCTTCCCATATTCCGTTGCTTTTTCAATTAGTTGGGTTATAACTTGGTAATTACGATATTAAAATTAGTAACAAATTTTTAAGTACCTATATTATCAAATAGTTTTAATTTGTTCAATATTAGCTGTAAATTCACTTAATTGTGGAATGTTATCCCACTTTCCTTTTGGTAACGAGTTTTACATATTAAGGACACTCATTATTACTAAAAATAATGGCTCAGCTTTCCATTGACGTCCGTCGAGTTGGGGGTTGATTACGTTATTATAAGCACACACGCAAAGTTTCAACATTGGGAGACGCGTACTTTTTGAGAAAAAAAATATTAAAAATCAATTATTTTTGCAATATTTATGTCAATCCCTACCACAGATTATATCGAATTCTCAAATTATATTTAAATTACAGAATTATTTTCATTACGAGCTATTAAAATTAAAATGTGTAGTGTTTACCGTCTTTTGCCGGCTTGTGGAACGAAACGTAAAGCTGACGCTATTTTGTATTGTCACTGTCGTCAAAGTGATGTTCGGTATGGATTGTTATAAAGCAAATTTCACAGACTGGCTCATTGAATATATTTGGCGCATAAAGATGTCTTCGAAGAATTAATTAAAGCAATACATTATTATTAATAATAAATTATTAATTATATTTCATTTGTTTTAATTTAACAGTACCTATTAGGGCAGATAACAAATAAAATAGGTTAGGTTCAACTTATGTCAAAGAACCGAATTGATTGACCCCGTATTCCTGACCCCGGTAGTCTGTCCTACCCCTAGAGTGTGTTTATAGAGCCGGAGGCACATAGGGAGAGCAGCCTCATCCTGCTGTAACAAATCGTAAGCATCGGAGGAGCCGGAGAGGCTGACGCTGGTCGCCATAGGCGACCAACAAGGCGAAGCTGCCTAGGCGAGGATGGCGCAAAGGCGTAGAGGCCGCTCTTCCCGCAGCGCCGGAGACGTTGCAGTCTCAAAATAGATACAGAAATCCCTCTGAATTAGTCCCCCTATTTTTTTCTGATGAAGGGGGTTCCTCCCTTCCGTAGCGGGGGGACCCCCTTCCCCTCAAGGGGTCCCTCTGGTTTTTTAAACTTAATATTAATCTATAAAATGAGGAAAATTTCCTCAGAATTAAAAATGAAAAAGACTCGAAAAGGGGGGCTCCGAAACTTTTCCTTTTAAGGGGGGTAGTACACCCCCCCCCCCTCCCATCATCAATTGGACGAACGTCAATGGAAATTCGTAATGAAGATAATTCTGTAATTTAAATATTATTCGAGAATTCGATATAATCTGTGGTAGGGATTGACAAATATTGCAAAAATAATTGATTTTCAAAATTTTTTTCTCATAAAGTACGCGTCTCCGAATATCAACCCCCAACTCGACGGACGTCAATGGAAATTCGTACCAAAATAATTCTTATTATATAACTAAAATCAAACATAATCAAACCACATAAAATACTTTCATTTTTTAGTTGATAAGTTCAAAATACAGAGATGCGATTTAAATAACACGACAGACTGGCATATTAAGTCAATTTTAGTTCCCGGTACGGACAATGAGGGCACTTCAAATCGGCATAAGCACTTGTATAGTACAGAGTACTTGTATAGTACTTGTATAGTACAGAGGTCAGTGTGTGGGTAGGATAAATACAATTAGGACGAGAATTATGATAGGAAATATTACAAATAAGCTTTGAGTAGATTTCTGAAGGAAAAGAGGGACCTAGCACGTCGAATATATAAAGGCAAGGAGTTCCACAAGCGTACAGCTGTAACAGAGGATGGTTTATTGAAGAAGGAGGATGAATGTGCTGCAATACAAAGTTAGTATTGCAGCACATTCATCAGCAGGTAGTTAGTGGAACGTAGACGAGGATCGTGAGAGGAGGAGATGAATTCAAGGCGCTCTTTCAGGTAACGTGGAGTGGAAGGATTGAACAGTATGCATCGGCAGCCACTTGAAACATTTACGAAGTTCTGAAATGTTTTACGTATAATTTACGTAGTCCAAATATGAATTGTAAGCATCAACATCTTTACACCTTTCGAATTTCCCGGTCCTGCGCTGTGCGCCAACACATTTTGAAGAAGTGAGTTAGAACACCGGCGCAGTGAAGTGCGTTAGCGGAAATGCGCGGCGTAGCTTACTGTTATACACACATCTATAAAAAGATGGCATCTGAAATGTATTTTCTTACGTCGAGGAAATAAGCATATTTCATATCATGTGGGTAGCGAGGTCGCTAGAGACAAATATATGGGGGACATTTTCTTTCCAAGTATTATAAAAATAGACGGTAAGTCTTCTGTAGTCTTTGTATAATTGTATATTATTTGTACTTTATATTATTTGTGTTTATAGCTATCCTTGGCAAGTGTGGGATTAAAATGTGCCCCCTAAAATCTGCCTCCCGTGGCAATGGCTCCCCCCTGTTTCCCCATTTTACTACGCTACTGCTGAAAAATTTCGACATCTGAATAGACCTTTCCAAAACACTCCAGTGAATATGTACATTTAAAATAATTGTTCACACTCACGCCTGCCACTAGGTTTGGTGAGCGCACAGATGATATAATAGCTCTGGTATTGCTGTTTCCCATGAACAGCCTGTAGAATGCAGAACCGTTTTTAGATGGAATTTCCCCATTCTTAAGGACGTATTCACGTTCCAAGCGCTGATTAGCTCAAAACAGTACTTTTCAAACCTGTTAATATCCATCAACTGCTTATCTTACACAAATGTTAATTACTCATAACTTTTAAAGTCTAATTTTATGGTCTAAATATTTATGAGATTTTTTTTATATTAATACAGCGTTTGCGGATGCTATCAAGAAAACTAAAGAGAGGTTTTCTTAATATCCCTTTTAGCGTCAATTTCAAAGCTTAAAATATCTAAAATGGCTAACAATTTTACGAAACTAAAAAATACAATAAATTTGACAAACCCCAAGGGAAAATTAACTGGGAAAGATATTTTGATTTAGGTTGTGTACATAAGAAATTAAAAATTCAAACCAAGTGAAATTTTAACGAAAATGCTGTGGATAAACGATTATTTTCACCAATTTATGTTACTTATTTTAATAAAATAATAGCTTAATATGTGTATGCGTAACTATGCAAGTATGTAATGCAGTGCAATGCAAGATTAAATGCTGTTGAGGAGTACCACTCTAATACTGAGTTTGTAGGATGCAAAATAAAACACTGTTAAGTGTAACGCCTTGCTAATAATTGCTGGTACTGAATTTATTGTTAAAGAAAACATGTGTATAATGCATTAAAATGACGTCATACACGAGCACGCGCTCCAATTACGTTAACATATAAAAATGTACGGGTTTACTCGTACATATTGCCAAGTATTAAACAATAGAAAGAGAATAAAATCTGTAAAGTATATAAAAATAAGAAAAATATTATTCGTCTATTTTACATTCGAACTTAATAATCTTGTCAAACATTGTGGATGTAGTGTTATGCTGTGTGCGCGGACCGCTGAGTACGCGGCGCTCGGTCGGCGGCGGCGGCGGCGGGCTGCCGGGCGCGAGGGCCGCCGGAGTCGTGTCGGCTGGCCTCGCCGTGGGGATATAATATCGTTTTCTTCTATACATGTAGATAACTGCCGTTACTATTGCTGCGGCTACTATGAAGTACAGGATATTTATCATAACATAGTGGTGTATGTCTTCATTCGATATCCCTTCATCAGATTGATTCAGCAAGTCTTGTATTTGCCCCTTGATTTTCCAAAATGTATTAATATGATTTTCAGCTGGTTAGTTGATGTATTGATGACAGAGTTCAATACGGACTCTTCAGCCATACTCCCGACGTCAAAACTTCCTGTATATATTTCACTCTTGTAGTCATGATGATCTTGTATAGAAAACGTGTTTCCTTTAAGAGTGCAATCTTGACCTATACTGGTAAGGCCGATGCCGCGCAGACTCGTCGTCACCAGCCCAGATGGGCATAATATGCGGATCTTGCATTCTTCGCAGCATGTGTACAGCCAGGTATCACGAGAGTTTAATTTAATCCATCTGTGGGGGCACTCCTTTGTTTCTCTACGACCGGGGTTCCGAACCTGGGGTAATTACCCCTAAGCGGGTAAATTAGCTATTCTACAGGGGTATAAAAGAACGCAATTATTTCTGATATACTCGTAGAATGTATAGATAGTAAAAATATATGACAGATCTGCGGCGCGCAATTAAACGTAGCCATGTCGTTGAAACACCGCGTAGGTGAGGGCGGTAAAGTGGTGAGGGGAGGGTCGAGGCCGGACCGCGCCGATTTCTCCCCGTGCCATTTGACTGTGAGACAATTTGTGCACGAACGCGTTTCAATTGTCTTGCATTTCATACTTACCTAGTTATTAAAAAAAACAGTGTACGTTCGTTAGTAGCAACAAACAAGAACAAATATTATCAGCTATTTTTTTTTGTTTCCCAACATTTTTACGTACGAGTAATCTACTTTTTTAGTATCCTTAACATTTATTTACAATTGTTTTAAGTGGCATGGCTTCAACATCCGGAAAAAACGCTCCTATAAAGAAACATTTTTACAATGGGATTTCACGAATATAATATAATAATAATATAATAAAAATATAATAATATAATAAAGTGCTTACTCCAGAGAGCATGAAACCGAGCAAATTAAAAGAACATTTCGAAAAAGTTCACAACGACTTCGTAGGTATAGATATAGATTTTTTAAAGAGAAAAGAGAGCGTTTTGAAGGCTTCCCGATTGGATTCCACAGGAAATAAGTAAAAGGCAAATGAATCATATCTTCAAGCTTTATATCAAATTTCCTATCGCATTACTATGAACAAAAAACCGCACACTATAGGAAAGGATCTCATCAAACCTTGTTCGTGTGATGCAGTATCGCTCGTTATTGGTGAGCAACATGTGGCTAAGATTAAACAAATATCACTCTCAAATACAACAGTTCAAAGCCGCATTTTAGACTTGAACGTGGTAGAGCAATGCTGCAGCTATATTAGTAGTATAGTTGTAGCACGAATGGGTCGGCTCATACGGGTTCGAACCACGCTCTCACAGAATACCAGCGTAAAATAGCAGCTTAATACTGCTGTGTTTCGTATGGTGAGTGTAGAGAACCGGAGATCTTTTTTTACTGGAAAAGAGGTATTCCATTTAGCCTTCACGGGTGACAACGCATCTGCATTTTGATTCTTTATTGAGGATAGATGTAGATGTCTATTGGCCACAGAAACAATTTACCATCAGGTGGACTGTGTGCTCGTTTGTCACCCTATCCATTAAAAAAAAACTTGAGTAACGATATTTTGCGACCGTTATACTTGAAATAAAAGAAAGTCCTATTTGCGTTGCAATTAAATGAGTCTACGGATGTAGCTTCGTGTTCACAATTACTGGTATTTGCTCGGTATATCAAAGATGACCATGTAAAAGAGGAATACCTGTTTTGAAAGTCTTTGCTCACTTACACACAGAGGAATACCTGTTTTGAAAGTCTTTGCACACTCTTACTCACTCGCGGCGACGTATTTGAAACGTTGGAACGTTGGCATTTATACAAACGGGGCGCCTTCCATGATGGGCGTTCGTTCTGGATTTCAAGCACTCGTGAATTAAGTTGCTCCTCAAGTTTTATCTTATTATTGCGTGATTCACCAATACGCTTTGGCTGTTAAGACGCTTCCACCAGATTTGATAAGCACCTTGAAAGACGCAGTGAAAATTGTAAATTATATTCGTGGCAGCGCTACTAACTCGAGGTTGTTTAAAGTTTTATGTGATGAAGTTGGTGCCAAATTTAATTTTCTTTTATACCACACAGAGGTACGTTGGTTGTCACGAAGGAAAAGTTCTAAACAGGGTTTACGAGCTCCGTGAAGTAACTGGCGATGTGTCGATGTTAACACAACTGTGTGAGCAATTGGTAAATAACGAATTAAACAACAGCACGTTTGGAAATTCCGTCGTTCAACATTTATCTGCAGTAATAGACTCATTGAAGCAATATTTTCCGGACAAAATATTGATTCAATGAGTTCCGGACATGAATAATCGTCAGTCAAACTATTGGATATTAAGACCATTTACTACTGATGATGACATTATTAGTGACGAAGATGTAGCGGCCAAAGTAGAATTTCTCGGACTACGCGAGAATAGTACTTTCAAAGTACTATTCTCGCGCTCAAAATTATGATCTGAGCACATTTTGGCGTAAAGCAGGTGCTGAATATCCTTTTATGGCTAACAAAGCTTTGAAAATGCTAATCCCTTTGCCACCACCTATAGATGTGAGTGGTTTTTCTACTTTGGTTACATTGAAAACAAAGGCCAGAAACCGTCTCAACGTGGACCATGACTTGAGATACGCCTTGAGAGAAACCAAACCTAATATAAAAATGAATGCAAAACAATACCAACCTTCATACTGACTAGGTATTATAAAAGTCAGTGTGGCGGCTGGTATTGTTTTGCTTTCATTCATATTCATTGTACGTATTAATATTCGTTGCTAATACATTAAGAAAGTTAATACATAAGACAACTATGTAACTTGCGATTAATAAATATATTTGTATTTATTCGTATTAATTGTTTTGATAACATTTGAAAGTCGGGGTAAAGTCAGTATTCCTCATAGGTCACAGGGGTAGCAATATTGAAAAGGTTAGGATCAACTGCTCTACGACAATATGTTTTGCTGTCATCCGTGATTATTTTTACGTCACATATAGACTGACCCACTTTAAGTTTGTATAATGGACTAGTTATGGGGTGTTGACGTCGTTGTATCTGATGCAGAGCTCTAAATCGTTCTCCGTCACCGACATAAAGGTGTCTTTTCGTAAATTGAAAGCTATATAGGCATGCCGCGCCGAGTGTACATACGTTTAAATGCAGCTAAAAACCCTGATGCAGTGAGATCCGACAGTAACAATCTTTTGTGGTCTTAATGCCTCTACCCTTATTTGCTTTCGCCTCAACATGTCCTGTAAAGTCCACCCCCGTATGTGTAAAGTGGCGAGATGGTATCACTCGAGGGATAGGCAGATCACCCATGATCTCGCTTTTGTGATCATGATCTCGATTCTCGCTATTGTGATCATGATCTCGATTCTCGCTTTTGTGATCATGATCTCGATTATCGTTCGCTTTTGTACATTGAGTCGAACACATGTGGTGCAACGGCGTATAATCTTCTTCACTGCTCGCTGTCTACTAATAATCCAGTATTTGTTTCTTATGTGTGCCAAGTACAGTTTAACTCCTCCATGTAAAGTAGTAAGATAAGCGTCCAGTATAAGCAGGTCCGTCAACCGTGAATGATACTGAAGTACAATCACCTGTTTGCTGGTTGTAGGTAATGTTGAATTTTGCAATCTTCCCTTTCTCAGAATGCCATCTGTGTCAAGAAATGGGTTTAAACTTATAATTGCGCTTTTCCGTGAAATGTTGCCGTTTTTCTTCAACTGTTGTATCTCTTTCGCAAAATTATCTGACTGAATTGATTTAATTATTAATTTAGTAGCGTATTGAATTTTATTCACTGTGATATAACTTGGAGTGAAATTGTTATTGTTTCGCACGAGCGAAAGTTATGAAACGTAATACTCGACAAAGCACGCGGGTTGCCTTTGTAACTGAGCTGTATTTATATAGAAGCTCACTGATAAGCGGTGAATGATTAGTCTCTGCCGCACATATCCCAGTTTTGGTCTTAATTACAATTTCCGGAGCTTCATATTTTTTCATTGATTCATTGAGAATACGATAACAGTTGAGATGGTGAAAGTCCTCGCGTGGCACAGTCAGCTGCATTATGCTCTGATTTTTAGTATGCCTCCAGCAGGATGACGGTATGACCTTAATTATTTCATTCACTTGGTTCGCTACGTATGTTTTCCATCTTGCAGTATTGCCAAGACAACCATTGAGTCCGTCCAGCCATGAATTTGTAATTTGTCCTGAGCTAATGACATCGAAACAATAACCCTTTGCATCAATTGAGATAACAAAGCAGCTCCACATAATTCCAGAGTGGCAATGTAATACGTTTCTTCTGTGGGGCAAGCTTTGTTTTCGCTGTTATAAGATGTATCCTGGGTTCATTATGCTCATTATAGGTTTTGGTGTAAACTATGGCCGCATGAGCCTTTTCTGAGGCATCTGCGAAGTCGTGTAGCTGTACTGAGGATTGAGTATTGCCGACCCATCTCGGAATTTTAATTTTACTTATGTTCTTTAATTTTTCTTTTAGTTTACTCCACTCGTGTTGAATATCTGGTGACAATAATTGGTACCATTCCGTATGCTCACTGCAAAGTCGTTGAAATAATACTTTCGCCTTTATTGTACTCGGAGATAACCAACCGAGCGGGTCGAAAAGCTCCGATATATTTGACAGTATGGAGCGTTTTGTGTCGGGCTTTTGCGTGTTCTCAATCTTATTGTCAAATGTAAAAATATCAGAGGATGAATGCCAACGCAACCATTTTCTCAAGTTGAAACCGCCTCCTCGTAATATATCAATTAATTGGCATTGTGCCAATTAATTGATATATAACGAGGAGATAATCCTCGATCTTGTTGCTACCATATATCAAATCATCAACATAGAATCTCTTCTTCAAGATCTCAGCTGCTATAGGGTAAACGTCAGCGTCATCACTGGCTAACTGCTGCATCGTTCTGAGAGCCAAGTAAGTGCATACCATATGTAACGGTGCATAATTGAAATTCTTGCATAGCGCCTTGTTCGTTCCGCCATATTATCTTCTGGAGTTGCTGGTCATCCTCTTGTACCTTGATCATACGATATATCTTTTCACAATCTGCTGTATATATGTACGTATTTGTAAGCACGCTAACTTAATAATAATTCCAATATATCACGTTGCAGTTTAGGGCCGCACTCCATCAAGTCATTCAAGCTAAAGCCAGTCGATGTTTTTTCCGATGCATTAAAAACAGCTCGTAACTTTGTAGTATCAGAGTCAAATTTTAGGACACCGTGATGTGGTAAATAATATTCTAGAAATTTTTTCTCCACTGCCGATTTCATATGGTTTATTGCAATATACTCATTACGTAGTAAACGTATTTCGTATACCTACTCCGTTTGATAATCGTCTAGTCTTATTTTAAGTATAAACAGTTTTCGCATATGTGTAGTTTCGTAATTGTATATACTTTCGGTTCAGGTGCAATCTTTTACATTAAACGATTGCACCTGAATCGACAAATTTACATAAAACGATTTCTTGAATGATGTATCTCTATTCTCATTAATTGCAGGTTTTTGGTAATAACGTTGTTTAAATTTTGATACATGGTTATTTTTATTACAATTCGATGTTTCGACTGTCTGTTCTTTCCTATTCATTGGCTCTAGGGCTGTAAATTTGGCTTCCAAAAATCCCATAAACTCATCCAAATCAGGTAGTTCCCGGGGGCTTTTCTTGACTCCATATAATCACTGTATGTTGTTGTATGTAATTTCTGCTGTTAAGGTGTACCAGAATCGGATGCCAAGAGCTAGTGTCAATCCCCATATTGAAAACACCATGAATGCATTACATTGATACATCGTGAAGTCGTCTGAGTTCTGTTGATGATTGTTTTTGGATGTTAGGTTGATTTATAAGAGTTTCAATGTGCTTTGTAAACAGGACTTGCTGATTATCGTAGCGATAAATTAATATTTTCCACGGAATCAATGTTTTCTGAAGGAATATGCAAGTGTTGTATTGGGCGCTCGGCTTCACCTCTGAGCTTGCACTTTAAGTGCTGCATCTTTATGCCTTAGTCATAGAAGTATTGTTGTGAACGGCTTTTAAACAGGTCAGAAAATATACGCCATTGATATAATTTCCAGAAAACGTCGGTATTTTTATTTTTGGTGTTGTTATGTGTACATAGTTTTGAGATGTAAATTTTTATTCAACAACCTATTCATGTTCTTAAACGTGACCTCCATTTCCTCATATTCCTTGTCGTACTTTAAATCGGAACCTTCGAGAATACTGTCGACCTTCAAGTGTGTTTCTTCGATGTTGCTCCAACGATTTTGAAGGTTTCTCAACTCATACTCTAACTCCCATTTCTCGTCTAAGTTTTTTATGTCTATGTTCTCAGTTATTCTCGAAAATGCTCGAAAGTTAGTTCTCAGCAAGCTTAATAAATCTTTAGCTTTCTCAAGGTCAATCTGGATGGTATTATCCTTCGTCGATTCATCCTTTGATTCACACTTATACACAGCCCTCATTTCACGCGTTTTACTGTACAAATGTTCATACAAAGAAAAATGTCCTTTGTAAAATATTCGTGAGTCTTGTCTTCTAATGTCGATAATTGTTCATTGTTGCTTTTGAATTCGAGCCAAAGTTCGTCCAAATCTTTGATTCTCTTCTCTGTTTTCCTTAGTTTTTCTCGATTTCGGATCTTATTTGAAATTTGTGTTGCTTTTGATCACGTTTACGATTTCAAACTGTCTCTGCATTAAGGCTTGCATGATGATAACTTATTGATTAAATATGTAAGCTAACAAGTAAACACTGATGGAACTGTAACTTCCAATCGTCGGGTCCACTTAGTGCGTTCGTGTCCTCAGCACAGTATGTATGCGTCATCTCAATTCGACTGGTGAGACCCGCTTGTGGGAGGCCAGACGAATCGATTCACCACTGTACCAAAACACTAAACACTAAGGTAGTAGTCTAAGGACCAAAAATGTATGCGTAACTATGCAAATATGTAATGCAGTGCAATGCAAGATTAAATGCTGTTGAGGAGTACCACTCTAATACTCAGATTGTAGGATGCAAAATAAAACACTGTTAACTGTAACGCCATGCTGAGGTGCTGAGTTTATCATAAAGCACGCGATCCAATTACGCTAACATATAAAAATGTACGGGTTCATTCGTACATCTAACATAAAGCTTTTTTTACGTATATGATACTAGTTTTTGTGCAATACATGCAGTATTGAAGTGAAACAAAAACTTGTATGATATTATATTATATACTTGTAGTAACGAAGTTATTAGGTACTACGAGAAGTTCGGAGCGGGTTTTTCAAATTGCTGAGATTTCGCGCACTTGTGGTGTGTCATCTTTCGCGACTCTCACTCAGCCATTTACCTACGTACGCAACGATTGAACACTCTTGTTTTTCCGCAATTATTTTCCTATCTAATATAATAAAGTTTGTAAGAGTTGTTGTAAGGGAGTTAATTTTAACAATTTAACATGGAAGTCGGCTTTGACAAAGGTCAATCTGACAATTTACCTAAAGTAAAAAGTTTTATTCTTCTTGGCATACTCATAATTAAGTTATCAATAAAATCTTGAGAGATTGCGTTTTATTCTTCCTGTAATGCGATTTTAAGATCCCGCAAATTAACGGGGGCGGGATTTGTATATTTTTAATTTATTATTTGTAATTTTGTAATTCAAGAAAATTTGTGAGTTCAACAGGTAAAAGGTCTTTGTCAGACTACGGAACTATGCTTATAAATACTTGACCTTATATTACAGTTGGCGAAGTCCCCAGAACAGAATATATAAACTATATTGAAATGAGCACTGTTTTACAGAGTGCAAACTCGCTCTTGAAAACTAGAAGAAAATTTGACTACTTCATGGTTTGCCAGAGTTTGCAAGTGGTTTGAAAATACCAACTGTGCTCTCCTAGTTAAGCAATCACTGAGTAGCTACGATTTAAGCAATGTGCCATCTATAAAAAATAGTAAGAACCACGAGCGCAAAGCATCCCAAGAATTAGAAAGGGCTTTAAATGTTTAGTTTACATATATACCACAAATTTTAATTTCTGGGTGCTAGTCTAGACGGCAAATATAATCATCATCATCATCATTACAGTCCTTCACAAGTCCACTGCTGAACATAGGCCTCCCCAAGGAATGCCACAAAGCACGGTATTAGCCGCATAGCCCTCTCCATAGCTCGCTGAGCGACCTTGAGCGTCCTCATACGGCCAGCAGTGAAGAACCACGTCTCAGACCCATAAGTCATCACAAGCCACACGCACTGGTTGTATAATCTCGTTTTCAGGTTCTGAGGTATGCCTGACGAGAAGATGTGTCGTAATTTCCCGAACGCTGCCCAGCCGAGTTGAATCTGTCGATTGACCTCTCGGTCGAAGTTGGACTTACCTAGTCGGACTATTTGTCTCAGGTAAACATACTCGTCACCAACTTCGAGCTTAGTGCTCCCAACAACTACCGGCATAGGTGTGACATGGACATTACACATGATCTTTGTTTTATCCATGTTCATCTTAAGACCTATCCGTTGGGAGAGACTAATGAGGCAATTGAGCATAGTGCTTAGATCCTCCAGGATTCTGCCATAAGGACTTCATATCGTCGGCAAATCGAAGGTGAGTGATATAATCGCCATTGATGTTAATATATATAGTATAGTTAATGTTAATAACCGTATCCTTTCCAGCCCAGTAGCTTGTAAACGTCTTCCAATGCAGCAGGAATACCTGTCTGTCCTGTCACCCTGTCTTACACCTCTCTGCAGTTGGATAGGTTTCGTACCTGGATCTGTACTGGACAGCCATCGTAGAACTACTGTACAAACACTTTAGCACTTCGATATACCAACAGTCAACTTGGCACAGCTGAAGGGACTGTAGCGCCGCCGAATTTTCGACGGAATCAAAGACTTTCTCATAGTCCACATACGCAAGGCAAAGTGGCAGTACTGTTCGGAAACCGGCTTGTTCGGGAGACTGGAAGTCGTCGAAACTGCGTGCGAGACGATTCGTAATGACTCTCGAAAACAGCACGTAGACGCGGCTCTGAAGGTAAATCGGTCTATAGTTCTTCAAGAAAGCGTTGTCGTCTTTCTTGAAGAACAAGACCTCCGCACTTCTGCTCCACGCCTCCAGAGTAGTCCCACCAAGGAGAACGGAATTAAAGAGCTTCTGAAGTACTTCAAGTACCGGGTTTCTACCCGTTTTCAGAAGCTCCACAGTAATTCCATCCTCGCCTGGGACCTTGCCGTTTTTAAGGTACTGCAGAGCCATTCTGACCTCGCTCAGACTGACGTCCGTGATATCATATCATATCATAGTGTCAGATAAGACTTGCTCTTGAATCGTTACTCACACTCACGTGCGTTTCCAACGATGGTGTGTACAGCTGCCCACAGAACCTCTCAATCTCACTCAAAACCTCAGGTGTCCCGGAAAAGATGCTGCCACACTCGATCTTCAGCTTTTATAGTTGGCTCTTTCTGGCAGACAGATCCCTGGCAAAGATTTTGGAGCCTTGGTTTCGCTCGATCGCTTCTTCAATACGAGCTGTATTGAAGTTGTGTAAGTCCCGCCGCATGTATTTGCAGATCTGTCTGTTCAGTTGCCCGTATGCTGTCAAATTTGTTGAAGACTGCAGCTTCATTTCCCGTCTAACAGCCATAAGATTAAGAGTTTGATCGGAGAGTTTTTGCGTTCTTCTACAGCGGGTCTTGCAGAACTTAGCTCCGACCGCATGGACAATTTCCACGAGCTTATCATTCATATCGTCCACTGCATTGCAGTCTTCTAGGCACTGAAAACGGTTTAGTAACTCGAACTGAAAGGTTTCGGGACTTTGGATTAGAGCACGAGGGGGACGGAGCATTGACATCATTAGACGAGACCTCTCCGTGATCGGTACCAGTTTTCACCCTCGCGATCACTGAGACATCACTGAACAATTGCCGTATAGTCGTCATAATGAAATCAATCTCATGTTTTGTCAAACCGTCGGGGCTCGACCAGGTCCACTTCCTGTGGGGCCGCTTCTGGAAGAAAGATTTCATCATAAAGAGTCCCACTGTTTCCATGAAGTCGGCCAGCTGCTGGCCCCTTGGGTTCCGTTGCCCTATTCCAAATTTCTATACCTTCAGCTCACTGTTCTCTCTTGTGCCTAGTTTTGCGTTGAAGTCTCCCATTAACACCGTATAGTGGATTTTGGAGGAATGCATGGCTTTAAAGATATCCTCATACATTTCTTCCACCTACTCTTCGAGATGTGCTGAGGTTGGTGCGTAAACCTGTATGACCTTCAACGAATACCGTTAGGTGATTCTGAGTATAAGGTACGCAACCCTCGTCGACATACTCACATTCTTTACAACTTTGTTAACGAGAGACTTGTGGACGATAAATCTGACGCCTCCTTGGGACAGATGGTCGCCCTCACGGTGATAGAACAAGTTGCCGCATTCGAGGATTATCGTGTCCACCCCTCTCTTCGGACCTCAGATAATCCTATAATATCAGCGCAACTTGTCTATCTCTTCTTCCAGCATCAGGAGCTTCTCGTCAAATACAACGACAAATATGAACAAAGTTATTGAGAAGTGAAATGCTCATTGATCCGATTATAATATGAAACCCGAAGTAGCAATTAAACAAAAGAAAATTAACTTTTCGTTGCATAAATCTGACGTTTTCACAGTCAACACAAAAAGCAAATGGTACTACCAAGTTTAGGGTCAATTACGAACTGGTCAAAATATGTGTATATTTGCCTGTGGATAGGCGACGGTAAAATTAAACTTGACTACCAGTTCTGGAAGGAGAACGTGAAGGGACTTTTAGTAAAATTCTACTTACCTTACCTCCAGAGCTAGTTGATACGCGAGATATATGAATCTAGGATATCAAAGCTCACATACGAATAAAAACTTACCGATGAAATAACGTCCAAAAGCAAACATTTACCTGTTTTTTGTTGATTTAAAAAAAATAGATTCCTCACACATGCACATACAATCGGTACATGTACGTAATACAGCCGCAAGCCCACTCGTGCTCGTGGCGTCCTATACAAAATTATTTTGTAATAATGCTGGTACGTGGTAGAGCCATGCTGCAGCTATATTAATAGTACAGTTGTAGCACGAATGGGTCGGCTCGACCGGGGAAGGACCACGCTCACAGAATACCAGCGTAAAATAGCAGCTTAATACTGCTGTGTTTGTATGGTGAGTGTAGAGAACGGAGATCTTTTACTGGAAAAGAGGTATTCCATTTAGCCTTCACGGGTGACAACGCATCTGCATTTTGATTCTTTATTGAGGATAGATGTAGATGTCTATTGGCCACAGAAACAATTTACCATCAGGTGGACTGTGTGCTCGTTTGTCACCCTATCCATTAAAAAAAAACTTGAGTAACGATATTTTGCGACCGTTATACTTGAAATAAAAGAAAGTCCTATTTGCGTTGCAATTAAATGAGTCTACGGATGTAGCTTCGTGTTCACAATTACTGGTATTTGCTCGGTATATCAAAGATGACCATGTAAAAGAGGAATACCTGTTTTGAAAGTCTTTGCTCACTCTTACACACAGAGGAATACCTGTTTTGAAAGTCTTTGCACACTCTTACTCACTCGCGGCGACGTATTTGAAACGTTGGAACGTTGGCATTTATACAAACGGGGCGCCTTCCATGATGGGCGTTCGTTCTGGATTTCAAGCACTCGTGAATTAAGTTGCTCCTCAAGTTTTATCTTATTATTGCGTGATTCACCAATACGCTTTGGCTGTTAAGACGCTTCCACCAGATTTGATAAGCACCTTGAAAGACGCAGTGAAAATTGTAAATTATATTCGTGGCAGCGCTACTAACTCGAGGTTGTTTAAAGTTTTATGTGATGAAGTTGGTGCAAATTTAATTTTCTTTATACCACACAGAGGTACGTTGGTTGTCACGAAGGAAAAGTTCTAAACAGGGTTTACGAGCTCCGTGAAGTAACTGGCGATGTCGATGTTAACACAACTGTGTGAGCAATTGGTAAATAACGAATTAAACAACAGCACGTTTGGAAATTCCGTCGTTCAACATTTATCTGCAGTAATAGACTCATTGAAGCAATATTTTTCGGACAAAATATTGATTCAATGAGTTCCGGACATGAATAATCGTCAGTCAAACTATTGGATATTAAGACCATTTACTACTGATGATGACATTATTAGTGACGAAGATGTAGCGGCCAAAGTAGAATTTCTCGGACTACGCGAGAATAGTACTTTCAAAGTACTATTCTCGCGCTCAAAATTATGATCTGAGCACATTTTGGCGTAAAGCAGGTGCTGAATATCCTTTTATGGCTAACAAAGCTTTGAAAATGCTAATCCCTTTGCCACCACCTATAGATGTGAGTGGTTTTTCTACTTTGGTTACATTGAAAACAAAGGCCAGAAACCGTCTCAACGTGGACCATGACTTGAGATACGCCTTGAGAGAAACCAAACCTAATATAAAAATTAGGACGTAGTATCAATACTAACCTTCATACTGACTAGGTATTATAAAAGTCAGTGTGGCGGCTGGTATTGTTTTGCTTTCATTCATATTCATTGTACGTATTAATATTCGTTGCTAATACATTAAGAAAGAACAGACGCAGCCAATTGAAAGCTATATAGGCATGCCGCGCCGAGTGCACATACGTTTAAATGCAGCTAAAAACCCTGATGCAGTGAGATCCGACAGTAACAATCTTTTGTGGTCTTAATGCCTCTACCCTTATTTGCTTTCGCCTCAACATGTCCTGTAAAGTCCACCCCCGTATGTGTAAAGTGGCGAGATGGTATCACTCGACGGATAGGCAGATCACCCATGATCTCGCTTTTGTGATCATGATCTCGATTCTCGCTTTTGTGATCATGATCTCGATTATCGTTCGCTTTTGTACATTGAGTCGAACACATGTGGTGCACCGGCGTATAATCTTCTTCACTGCTCGCTGTCTACTAATAATCCAGTATTTGTTTCTTATGTGTGCCAAGTACAGTTTAACTCCACCATGTAAAGTAGTGTGATTTGCGTCCAGTATAAGCAGGTCCGTCAACCGTGAATGATACTGAAGTACAATCGCCTGTTTGCTGGTTGTAGGTAATGTTGAATTTTGCAATCTTCCCTTTCTCAGAATGCCATCTGTGTCAAGAAATGGGTTTAAACTTATAATTGCGCTTTTCCGTGAAATGTTGCCGTTTTTCTTCAATTGTTGTATCTCTTTCGCAAAATTATCTGACTGAATTGATTTAATTATTAATTTAGTAGCGTATTGAATTTTATTCACTGTGATATAACTTGGAGTGAAATTGTTATTGTTTCGCACGAGCGAAAGTTATGAAACGTAATACTCGACAAAGCACGCGGGTTGCCTTTGCAACTGAGCTGTATTTATATAGAAGCTCACTGATAAGCAGTGAATGATTAGTCTCTGCCGCACATATCCCAGTTTTGGTCTTAATTACAATTTTCGGAGCTTCATATTTTTCTGGAGGATACTCTTTGTTGTCCTTGATATACTACCATTGAGAATACGATAACAGTTGAGATGGTGAAAGTCCTCGCGTGGCACAGTCAGCTGCATTATGCTCTGATTTTTAGTATGCCTCCAGCAGGATGACGGTATAACCTTAATTATTTCATTCACTTGGTTCACTACGTATGTTTTCCATCTTGCAGTATTGCCAAGACAACCATTGAGTCCGTCCAGCCATGAATTTGTAATTTGTCCTGAGCTAATGACATCGAAACAATAACCCTTTGCATCAATTGAGATAACAAAGCAGTTCCACATAATTCCAGAGTGGCAATGTAATACGTTTCTTCTGTGGGGCAAGCTTTGTTTTCGCTGTTATAAGATGTATCCTGGGTTCCTTATGCTCATTATAGGTTTTGTGTAAACTATGGCCGCATGAGCCTTTTCTGAGGCATCTGCGAAGTCTTGTAGCTGTACTGAGGATTGAGTATTGACGACCTATCTCGGAATTTTAATTTTACTTATGTTCTTTAATTTTTCTTTTAGTTTACTCCACTCGTGTTGAATATCTGGTGACAATAATTGGTCCCATTCCGTATGCTCACTGCAAAGCCGTTGAAATAATAGTTTCGCCTTTATTGTACTCGGAGATAACCAACCGAGCGGGTCGAAAAGCTCCGATATGTTTGATAGCATGGAGCGTTTTGTGTCGGGCTTTTGCGTGTTCTCAATCTTATTGTCAAATGTAAAAATATCAAAGGATGAATGCCAACGCAACCATTTTCTCAAGTTGAAACCGCCTCCTCGTAATATATCAATTAATTGGCATTGTGCCAATTAATTGATATATAACGAGGAGATAATCCTCGATCTTGTTGCTACCATATATCAAATCATCAACATAGATTCTCTTCTTCAAGATCTCAGCTGCTATAGGGTAAACGTCAGCGTCATCACTGGCTAACTGCTGCATAGTTCTGAGAGCCAAGTAAGTGCATACCATATGTAACGGTGCATAATTGAAATTCTTGCATAGCGCCTTGTTCGTTCCACCATATTATCTTCTGGAGTTGCTGGTCATCCTCTTGTACCTTGATCATACGTTATATCTTTTCACAATCTGCTGTATATATGTACGTATTTGTAAGCACGCTAACTTAATAATAATTCCAATATATCACGTTGCAGTTTAGGGCCGCACTCCATCAAGTCATTCAAGCTAAAGCCAGTCGATGTTTTTTCCGATGCATTAAAAACAGCTCGTAACTTTGTAGTATCAGAGTCAAATTTTAGGACACCGTGATGTGGTAAATAATATTCTAGAAATTTTTCTCCACTGCCGATTTCATATGGTTTATTGCAATATACTCATTACGTAGTAAACGTATTTCGTATACCTACTCCGTTTGATAATCGTCTAGTCTTATTTTAAGTATAAACAGTTTTCGCATATGTGTAGTTTCGTAATTGTATATTTTCGGTTCAGGTGCAATCTTTTACATTAAACGATTGCACCTGAATCGACAAATTTACATAAAACGATTTCTTGAATGATGTATCTCTATTCTCATTAATTGCAGGTTTTTGTAATAACGTTGTTTAAATTTTGATACATGGTTATTTTTATTACAATTCGATGTTTCGACTGTCTGTTCTTTCCTATTCATTGGCTCTAGGGCTGTAAATTTGGCTTCCAAAAATCCCATAAACTCATCCAAATCAGGTAGTTCCCGGGGGCTTTTCTTGACTCCATATAATCACTGTATGTTGTTGTATGTAATTTCTGCTGTTAAGGTGTACCAGAATCGGATGCCAAGAGCTAGTGTCAATCCCCATATTGAAAACACCATGAATGCATTCCATTGATACATCGTGAAGTCGTCTGAGCTCTGTTGATGATTGTTTTTGGATGTTAGGTTGATTTATAAGAGTTTCAATGTGCTTTGTAAACAGGACTTGCTGATTATCGTAGCGATAAATTAATATTTTCCACGCGGAATCAATGTTTTCTGAAGGAATATGCAAGTGTTGTATTGGGCGCTCGGCTTCACCTCTGAGCTTGCACTTTAAGTGCTGCATCTTTTATGCCTTAGTCATAGAAGTATTGTTGTGAACGGCTTCTTTAAACAGGTCAGAAAATATACGCCATTGGATATAATTTCCAGAAAACGTCGGTATTTTTATTTTTGGTGTTGTTATGTGTACATAGTTTTGAGATGTAAATTTTTATTCAACAACCTATTCATGTTCTTAAACGTGACCTCCATTTCCTCATATTCCTTGTCGTACTTTAAATCGGAACCTTCGAGAATACTGTCGACCTTCAAGTGTGTTTCTTCGATGTTGCTCCAACGATTTTGAAGGTTTCTCAACTCATACTCTAACTCCCATTTCTCGTCTAAGTTTTTTATGTCTATGTTCTCAGTTATTCTCGAAAATGCTCGAAAGTTAGTTCTCAGCAAGCTTAATAAATCTTTAGCTTTCTCAAGGTCAATCTGGGTGGTATTATCCTTCGTCGATTCATCCTTTGATTCACACTTATACACAGCCCTCATTTCACGCGTTTTACTGTACAAATGTTCATACAAAGAAAAATGTCCTTTGTAAAATATTCGTGAGTCTTGTCTTCTAATGTCGATAATTGTTCATTGTTGCTTTTGAATTCGAGCCAAAGTTCGTCCAAATCTTTGATTCTCTTCTCTCTGTTTTCCTTAGTTTTTCTCGATTTCGGATCTTATTTGAAATTTGTGTTAAGCTTTTTGATCACGTTTACGATTTCAAACTGTCTCTGCATTAAGGCTTGCATGATGATAACTTATTGATTAAATATGTAAGCTAACAAGTAAACACTGATGGAACTGTAACTTCCAATCGTCGGGTCCACTTAGTGCGTTCGTGTCCTCAGCACAGTATGTATGCGTCATCTCAATTCGACTGGTGAGACCCGCTTGTGGGAGGCCAGACGAATCGATTCACCACTGTACCAAAACACTAAACACTAAGGTAGTAGTCTAAGGACCAAAAATGTATGCGTAACTATGCAAATATGTAATGCAGTGCAATGCAAGATTAAATGCTGTTGAGGAGTACCACCTAATACTCAGATTGTAGGATGCAAAATAAAACACTGTTAACTGTAACGCCATGCTGAGGTGCTGAGTTTATCATAAAGCACGCGATCCAATTACGCTAACATATAAAAATGTACGGGTTCATTCGTACATCTAACATAAAGCTTTTTTTACGTATATGATACTAGTTTTTGTGCAATACATGCAGTATTGAAGTGAAACAAAAACTTGTATGATATTATATTATATACTTGTAGTAACGAAGTTATTAGGTACTACGAGAAGTTCGGAGCGGGTTTTTCAAATTGCTGAGATTTCGCGCACTTGTGGTGTGTCATCTTTCGCGACTCTCATTCAGCCATTTACCTACGTACGCAACGATCGAACACTCTTGTTTTTCCGCAATTATTTTCCTATCTTATATAAAAAAGTTTGTAAGAGTTGTTGTAAGGGAGTTAATTTTAACAATTTAACATGGAAATCGGCTTTGACAAAGGTCAATCTGACAATTTACCTAAAGTAAAAAGTTTTATTCTTCTTGGCATACTCCTAATTAAGTTATCAATAAAATCTTGAGAGATTGCGTTTTATTCTTCCTGTAATGCGATTTTAAGATCCCGCAAATTAACGGGGGCGGGATTTGTATATTTTTTAATTTATTATTTGTATAATTTTGTAATTCAAGAAAATTTGTGAGTTCAACAGGTAAAAGGTCTTTGTCAGACTACGGAACTATGCTTATAAATACTTGACCTTATATTACAGTTGGCGAAGTCCCCAGAACAGAATATATAAACTATATTGAAATGAGCACTGTTTTACAGAGTGCAAACTCGCTCTTGAAAACTAGAAGAAAATTTGACTACTTCATGGTTTGCCAGAGTTTGCAAGTGGTTTGAAAATACCAACTGTGCTCTCCTAGTTAAGCAATCACTGAGTAGCTACGATTTAAGCAATGTGCCATCTATAAAAAATAGTAAGAACCACGAGCGCAAAGCATCCCAAGAATTAGAAAGGGCTTTAAATGTTTAGTTTACATATATACCACAAATTTTAATTTCTGGGTGCTAGTCTAGACGGCAAATATAATCATCATCATCATCATTACAGTCCTTCACAAGTCCACTGCTGAACATAGGCCTCCCAAGGAATGCCACAAAGCACGGTATTAGCCGCATAGCTCTCCATAGCTCGCTGAGCGACCTTGAGCGTCCTCATACGGCCAGCAGTGAAGAACCACGTCTCAGACCCATAAGTCATCACAAGCCACACGCACTGGTTGTATAATCTCGTTTTCAGGTTCTGAGGTATGCCTGACGAGAAGATGTCGTAACCCGAACGCTGCCCAGCCGAGTTGAATCTGTCGATTGACCTCTCGGTCGAAGTTGGACTTACCTAGTCGGACTATTTGTCTCAGGTAAACATACTCGTCACCAACTTCGAGCTTAGTGCTCCCAACAACTACCGGCATAGGTGTGACATGGACATTACACATGATCTTTGTTTTATCCATGTTCATCTTAAGACCTATCCGTTGGGAGAGACTAATGAGGCAATTGAGCATAGTGCTTAGATCCTCCAGGGATTCTGCCATAAGGACTTCATATATCGTCGGCAAATCGAAGGTGAGTGATATAATCGCCATTGATGTTAATATATATAGTATAGTTAATGTTAATAACCGTATCCTTTCCAGCCCAGTAGCTTGTAAACGTCTTCCAATGCAGCAGGGAATACCTGTCTGTCCTGTCACCCTGTCTTACACCTCTCTGCAGTTGGATAGGTTTCGTACTCTGGATCTGTACTCGGACAGCCATCGTAGAACTACTGTACAAACACTTTAGCACTTCGATATACCAACAGTCAACTTGGCACAGCTGAAGGGACTGTAGCGCCGCCGAATTTTCGACGGAATCAAAGACTTTCTCATAGTCCACATACGCAAGGCAAAGTGGCAGTACTGTTCGGAAACCGGCTTGTTCGGGAGACTGGAAGTCGTCGAAACTGCGTGCGAGACGATTCGTAATGACTCTCGAAAACAGCACGTAGACGCGGCTCTGAAGGTAAATCGGTCTATAGTTCTTCAAGAAAGCGTTGTCGTCTTTCTTGAAGAACAAGACCTCCGCACTTCTGCTCCACGCCTCCAGAGTAGTCCCACCAAGGAGAACGGAATTAAAGAGCTTCTGAAGTACTTCAAGTACCGGGTTTCTACCCGTTTTCAGAAGCTCCACAGTAATTCCATCCTCGCCTGGGACCTTGCCGTTTTTAAGGTACTGCAGAGCCATTCTGACCTCGCTCAGACTGACGTCCGTGATATCATATCATATCATAGTGTCAGATAAGACTTGCTCTTGAATCGTTACTCACACTCACGTGCGTTTCCAACGATGGTGTGTACAGCTGCCCACAGAACCTCTCAATCTCACTCAAAACCTCAGGTGTCCCGGAAAAGATGCTGCCACACTCGATCTTCAGCTTTTATAGTTGGCTCTTTCTGGCAGACAGATCCTGGCAAAGATTTTGGAGCCTTGGTTTCGCTCGATCGCTTCTTCAATACGAGCTGTATTGAAGTTGTGTAAGTCCCGCCGCATGTATTTGCAGATCTGTCTGTTCAGTTGCCCGTATGCTGTCAAATTTGTTGAAGACTGCAGCTTCATTTCCCGTCTAACAGCCATAAGATTAAGAGTTTGATCGGAGAGTTTTTGCGTTCTTCTACAGCGGGTCTTGCAGAACTTAGCTCCGACCGCATGGACAATTTCCACAAGCTTATCATTCATATCGTCCACTGCATTGCAGTCTTCTAGGCACTGAAAACGGTTTAGTAACTCGAACTGAAAGGTTTCGGGACTTTGGATTAGAGCACGAGGGGGACGGAGCATTGACATCATTAGACGAGACCTCTCCGTGATCGGTACCAGTTTTCACCCTCGCGATCACTGAGACATCACTGAACAATTGCCGTATAGTCGTCATAATGAAATCAATCTCATGTTTTGTCAAACCGTCGGGGCTCGACCAGGTCCACTTCCTGTGGGGCCGCTTCTGGAAGAAAGATTTCATCATAAAGAGTCCCACTGTTTCCATGAAGTCGGCCAGCTGCTGGCCCCTTGGGTTCCGTTGCCCTATTCCAAATTTCTATACTTCAGCTCACTGTCTCTTGTGCCTAGTTTTGCGTTGAAGTCTCCCATTAACACCGTATAGTGGATTTTGGAGGAATGCATGGCTTTAAAGATATCCTCACATTTCTTCCACCTACTCTTCGAGATGTGCTGAGGTTGGTGCAAACCTGTATGACCTTCAACGAATACCGTTAGGTGATTCTGAGTATAAGGTACGCAACCCTCGTCGACATACTCACATTCTTTACAACTTTGTTAACGAGAGACTTGTGGACGATAAATCTGACGCCTCCTTGGGACAGATGGTCGCCCTCACGGTGATAGAACAAGTTGCCGGATTCGAGGATTATCGTGTCCACCCCTCTCTTCGGACCTCAGATAATCCTATAATATCAGCGCAACTTGTCTATCTCTTCTTCCAGCATCAGGAGCTTCTCGTCAAATACAACGACAAATATGAACAAAGTTATTGAGAAGTGAAATGCTCATTGATCCGATTATAATATGAAACCCGAAGTAGCAATTAAACAAAAGAAAATTAACTTTTCGTTGCATAAATCTGACGTTTTCACAGTCAACACAAAAAGCAAATGGTACTACCAAGTTTAGGGTCAATTACGAACTGGTCAAAATATGTATATTTGCCTGTGGATAGACGACGGTAAAATTAAACTTGACTACCAGTTCTGGAAGGAGAACGAAGGACTTTTAGTAAAATTCTACTTACCTTACCTCCAGAGCTAGTTGATACGCGAGATATATGAATCTAGGATATCAAAGCTCACATACGAATAAAAACTTACCGATGAAATAACGTCCAAAAGCAAACATTTACCTGTTTTTTATTGATTTAAAAAAAATAGATTCCTCACACATGCACATACAATCGGTACATGTACGTAATACAGCCGCAAGCCCACTCGTGCTCGTGGCGTCCTATACAAAATTATTTTGTAATAATGCTGGTACGTGGTAGAGCCATGCTGCAGCTATATTAATAGTACAGTTGTAGCACGAATGGGTCGGCTCGACCGGGGAAGGACCACGCTCTCACAGAATACCAGCGTAAAATAGCAGCTTAATGCTGTGTTTCGTATGGTGAGTGTAGAGAACCGGAGACCCTTTTTACTGGAAAAGAGGCATTCCATCTTAGTCCTCACGGCTGACAACGCATCTGCATTTAAATTCGCAAACGAAGATAGATGTAGATATCTATGGGTCACAGCAACCACTTACCATCAGGTGGACTGTGTGCTCGTTTGTCACCCTTATTCTATAAAAAAAAAACCCGCACGCCACTCTCAAATTTACAAATAATATGAACATTATTATCATGCCAGATACCAAATGCGATTGCAAAGTTTCGCCAACAAACTTTACTTAATACTTGTAAAATTAATAATACTTCAAGTATCCTTATACCAACAAACAAAGAAAAACAGAACGCTGCGTACATTTCAAGTGATGCAAAATCCAAGCCAAAACCATGCTCACCTTATTGTACGAACACGCACTCACGTACATGTATGCATCTAAGATCATTTCATCAGTGAACTTTTACGTCCTGATAAAGAAAAAAAGAAAAATATGTACATGAGAGTGCATGTCAAGAAGTTGAGCATGGTTTCATCTTCACTTAAAATGTACGCAGCGCTCCATCTTTCTTCCTTTGTTGGTCTGAGCAAGTGTCAAGTTTAGTTAGGTATAATACAATGTGTTAATTTTACACTTGATCAAACGAAATGTGCGGATACTAGATAAAAAATTATCGGTAAAAAATCGAAAACATTTTTTTTTATGTAAACTATTTAAAAATAAAAGCTTTTAATTTTTTTTTTTGTAAAATCCATCCTTCGGTTTTAAATTATTTTCTCTTTAAGTAAACGGTGTATTTTTTTCAAAGTAGTTTTATTTGAAAGTTAGAAAGATTAACTAGCAATAAAAATTAAAAAAACCTACGACATCAAGCAGAAAATTTGTCAAAAAAATAATAAGATAATTTTTTTGTTAAAAAATACTTTTCTTTTAATTTTGGTCTGTAACTTCAAAACTAGTACGTTGAGATAACCTTTTAGCATGTTTTATTAAACTACGTAGCTTACTATACAAGTTCTCCAAAATAACATGCGTTCTATCTCTTTCGTTTTTAAAATAATAATCATCAAATAATGCCATCGGTATGTTGATTTGCGCTGTACTAATTATCTTATTATTTTTTACAAATTTCCTGCTTGATATCGTAGGTTTTTAATTTTATTGCTACAATCTTTCTAACTTTCAAATAAAACTATTTTGAAAAAATACATCGTTTACTTAAAGAGAAAATAATTTAAAACCGAAGGATGGGAATTTTACCAAAAAAAAAAAATAATTAAAATGCTTTTATTTTTTAAATAGTTTACATAAAAAAATTTTTTTCGATTTTTTACCGATAATTTATTATCTAGTATCCGCACATTTCGTTTGATCAAGTGTAAAATTAACACACTGTATATAAAATAAAGTGGAAAACTGTTTCAATGTGCGCGTGCGTAAGTCAGCTCACAATTCGAATATCTAAATTCGAGCACGTCAAAAATGTAACTACGTCCTTAATAAGTCCGTAAAAGTTCACTGCTGGACTTGGGCTCCCGTTGTGAGGGGCTGAAGTTTGCCTTAATCTTCTCGCTGGGCAAGTGACCACCCTGCCACCTATCGCTGGTCGGGGTATTTTATATCGTGGTAAACGAGATGTACCGACATCTATCGAAAACCATAACATTTTTTGACATTTCCCAGTCTCTCATTAGTCGTACCTAATTGGTTTGGTGTCGAGCAACGGCACAAAATGGGGTGAAAAATTCTGTTACGTCACCACCACACTTACCAGCATGGTAAAAGTGAACAGAATGCAAAAGTTTACATAATTACACAATCATAACGCATATGAAAAAAAAATATGATAAAGTTCAGCCACGTGAAGCTCTCGCGGAATACCAGCGTAAAAAATCAGTTTAAACTGCTATTTTTCGTATGGTGAGTATTGAAAGAGCGTCTGCCTTTTACTGGAAACGAGGCATTCTACAACGCATCTGTATTTTGATTCTTAAATGAGGATAAATAAATGTAAATGTCTTTGGGCCTGTGTGCTCGTTTGTCGCCCTTATTCTATAAAAAAAATTATATGCTGAATTCAAAAATATGTTATAGAATATTAACATACACTAGTTTTTTTCCAATCACTTTTATTGTTATTCAAAAAATATAGGTTTATAGAGAATTTTCAATTGCTCTACAATTCGTAAGTTTGTCAAAATCTATATTGCTTATAACCACTGTTTACTATGTAAATGGTTACAAAAAGCAACATTTCATCATTATAATATTTTTTTCGGATCAACAGTCAGCAATTTTACACAATCAGTGATACATAAATGTACTAATAATTAAAAAAATCACAATAGGTTTTGAATTGACAGTCGCATGAGCAAGATATAGTAACAGTTGTACAAATAAGTTATTACGCAGACGTTTCTCACTACTTCAGCAAAATGTTTAGTGAGTTTAATAAAAACGACAGTTTAATGATCCTAACATATTAAATCCACAGTCGCCAGCATAATATTAAACATGTGTACTAAATATATATAATTTTCTTTTTTATCTAATGACATGATTATTTCTATTTAACTTTGTGCAGAGTCTGATAGGTGCTGTTGTACTACATTTAGATGTTTTATAAATAATAAAGCGTCGTATAATCTATTATACCTTCATAGTTTCCACCAATAAAAGCAAAAGGTTCTTATGTAACAGTATCAATTTCTAATGAAGTAGTGTCTAAAGATTAAAAATCGCCGATTGTAACACTCAATGCAACTACGTTGCAAAACATTGATGGTATAGGCTCTAATAATATAGCTCGGAACTGTAGTCTTAAATTACATAAATCTGACACTTTAAATTATTGAAAAATATAAGTCGCCACTAAAGCGGTGAAGACACTTGTAAAATATTTATTATAATACGATAATATCTCAATTGGGCTCTGATGGTCAGTTCAGACTAGGCGAAGGCGCATAACTACTAGAGTAAATTTGAGCGGAAAATGAAATGTCGTCCTTATCCAACTCTAATACGGTTGTACATATTTACTTATAGTATGTTAATACTCCAGTCGTGCTTGTTTGTTACAGAAATAAATAACTACGTAGATATCCCGAGTCACACGTTGCCCGTGTGCATACCAACTGTACACAAAGATCCAACATAAATTTCTAAACTTTTCTAAGTACTCCATAATGCGAAATCACCACCCGTTACATGGAGTATCACTAATGCTGATTGAGATACATAATAAACAAATCTTTAACAATGAACAAACCTTTAAAGTAGATCATAAGAAAATAATTTGCTGGTGCTACACTATGAATTTTAAGTGATTATGTTTGTTTTTAATTTACAAAGCAACCGTTTCGTTGTACGCTTGCGCTTCCTGTGTGGATGCAGCTCACATGACGTAGGGTTCAAGGTTGTAATTGCGAGCTATAAGTTGGCGCTGAACGGCTTCAGTTCGAAGATGGCAGCTAGTGCGAGATGGTCGGAGGCGTACACGTGGTTGGGCAGGGGCCCTATCGCCGCGCACTCTGGTGCCGTGGGCAAACGAAGACGCTCCAATAGCTTCAGTGTGCTGCAACGACTGAAACACACACCGTGGGGATCTTGATTCTACTGCTTTATTATTATATTTACGCATATCTTAGATTTTTTTTGTTGAAAATATCCAAGGTTTTCGGATAAAATTGCTCTCTATCTGTTCGTAAAGTTCAATTACAATCGGTTTAGCCATTGCAAAGATTAGTCCGGACAGACAGATAGATAAAAATTTTAAAATGGTTCTTGCAAATAACCCCGGAGCTTAATAGAACCCAGGTATTTCAATATTTTCAGACAGACACATCAATTTTATCTTTATATATATATATATATATATATATATATATATATATATATATATATATATATATATACGCGGAACTTCAGTTCCGGTGTTTAATAGTACGAACGTCATAAAGTGTGTCCGTAAATATAAATTCATAACTGTCTAAGAACTGTATAAATCTATAAACTGTGCAAGTGTATCAAAAATTAGGACGTAAAGTGCAAATAAAGTATTAAAATCGTGTGTTTTGCCCATAACAAAATAAGTGCTAGCAAGTGCATTTAACTTTGTCGTATTCGTACGTATTCTAACCCATAAACAATAATTAATTTTGACATATAGCAGTGCTACCAACATCAGAGAAAGATTACGTTTGGCTTGGATGCGTGTCTTTTAAGCCTATAACGGAACATTGCGTTTCGTTCCATCACAGACTAAATAAGCTGCGTTCACAACTTAGGAGAATTCCTCCAAGGCTTATAATATTACGTTCCACTCCATGCAAGGGACAGTAGCGAAAATGGAAAACCTTCAATCTCTTTTCGACCAAATAAAAATAGAAATGTCAAAACAAACCGATGACATCATGACACGTATCGATGAAAAATTAGTTCCTTTCAGAGTTGAAATGCAGGAATTAAGGTCAGAAAATGAGAAATTAAAGGAAAAGATAAAAAACCTAGAAAAACATAAAAGATCAAATAACCTAATTTTATATGGAGTAAAAGAAACTGAAAAATCGACCGACAATCTCATCGAAATCATTATAAAGAAATTTAAAGACGATCTAAATATTACCATAGAAGACAGAGATATAAATACGATATACAGAATTGGCAAAAACAACATAGAAAATGGGAAGGACAGGCCAATCCTCCTGGCATTTGTAAACTTATGGAAGAAAAACTCAATAATGGCAAATAAAAGGAAACTGAAAAATGTGTATGTGTCTGAAGACTACCCGAAAGAAATCCTCGACATGAGGAAGAAACTACAGTCTAAATTGGAAGAAGAAAGGAAGAAAGGAAATTATGCATACATAAATTATGACAAGTTAGTTATCAAGCAGAAACCAGGAATTGAGAAACGCAAAGAGGACCGTCAATCTCGCCCAATGCAAAAGAACACCCCGTAAACAACAAGTGTCAACTAAAACACACCGTCTAAATGCTTTTGATTTAATGAGGCATAAAGCAACTCTTTGCCTTCAGCTAACTCGCCATCTGATCAGAACGCATAGGACATTGCCATCAGCCACCGGAACAAAACACTAAATAAACAAGAACTTAAAGATAACAGAAACAAAACATTCCCAACCCGACTTGTCCTCGTGGGAATCAGACTGCAACCCTCCACTAAATACAGAAACAGATAAAGATATAAAACAAACCCTCAAAATTTGCACCTATAATGTAAATCACTTGCATCAACAGAACGATTCCTTGAATTAACTAATGCTCTAAAAACATCAACTGGGATATTCTAGCCTCCCAGAAATCCGAAAGATGGGATGTAGGATCGAAGAATACAACGACCTTATTTTTTGCTACATCGGTGAAACCAAAGGTCTACATGGAGTAGGATTTCTGATCAAGAAAAAATATAAAAACAACATTACCAACTTTATAGGAATCTCAGAAAGAGTTGCACTGTTACAAGTAAAATTTGAATGTTTCTCCTTATCAATAATTCAAACATATTCACCGACTGAGAGATCAACGGAAGAAGAAATTGAAGAATTCTACAATGACATTGAATATGCTCACACCAAGACCGAAGGAAGGTTATAGTCATTGGAGATTTCAATGCTAAAATTGGTTGTCCACAAGCAAACTATTAATAATGGGAAAACATGGTTACAGTGCGCAATGAAAGAGGTGAACGTCTCTTAAGCTACGCTTATCAACACAAATTGTCAATAATGAACTCATTTTTTAAAAGAAGGAGAACAAAGATGGACATGGTTATCGCCTGACCAAAAACTAAAAATGAAATAGATTTTATAATGGTAAACGATCATAAACGTAACTAATATTGAAGTACAAGGTGTCTCAAATAAGTTCACATTTGCTTATCTGTGCATGAAAACAACTATTCTGAAAGGCAGGGGTATGTCAGTCGGTAGTCTGGCTCTTGGAATTTAGTCGCTATGGAGCGTTTCTCTAGGTGCACCGTGCGTTGTGCGTACGTGAGTTTATAAAACAGTAATTCGGCGACTGTAGCGCGTAGAAAATTCACCAGTATTCGACATATTCGTCACTTAAATGATGCGCCTAGCACTCGTCTCATTGCAAAATGGGTTGAGAAGTTTGAAGACTGGGTCAACTCTGGAGAACAAATCTGGGCGACCAAGAACATCAAGAACAGCCGAAAACGTGGACAGTGTTACTCAGTCTTTCGAGATGATCAAACCTCTCGATTCGGAAGCGTACTGTTGCTTAAATGTGCACAGATCTTCATTATGCCGCATTTACACAGATTTAAAACACGTACAAAATTCAGTTAGTGCAAGAACTGAACCTCAAGATGCTGGTCAGAAGCCTTTTAATAAATCAGATGATTGAGCGCTTTCCAACGTTCACCAACATCTTGTTTTTCCGAAACCCATTTTCACCTGAATGGGCATATAAAACAAAATTGTCGTGCTAGAGTCAACCAACCCAAAACAAAAACATCAAAAACCACTACATTCACCCAAAGTCACCGTATGGCAGCGATGTCGGCAGGATTATCAGCCTTACTTTTTGAAGATGGAGGGACGCACACTCACAGTGAATTCAGAGCGTTATGTGGAAGATGTTAGACGAGTTTTCGTACTAACTGCAAAACTTTCCTGGTTACAACAAAGTATGGTTCCAGCAGGATGGAGCAACTTCACACACGTCAACAGATCTCTGCCTCGAGTTCGAAGTTTCCGAACAAATTAATCTCTGGCGAGGTGACGAAATTGGCCTCCACAGGTCGATTTAACGCCATGGTTTTCCTGTGAGGTTATGTCAAATCAAAGTTTACGCTAATAAACCGACTTCCTGGCACAATTAAGAAAATCCGTCATGAAATGGCAGCCATCACGGAGACTACCTGCCGAGCTGTCAATAGGCAATTTTAGTGCCACTAAATGAATGCCGAGAGCGCAATGTTTGTTTGGACAATGTTATTTTTAAAAATAAATTCCCAAACAATGTACTTCAATATAAAATAAACATTTTTCAATAAAGCTAAGACTTTTCTTTTAAAAAAGATTTAAATGTGAACTTTCTTTTGAGACACACTTGTACTAAGCAAATTTAATTTCTCTTCCGATCACAGGTTAGTGAGCAACACTACGTTTAAGTCGTCCAAAAGAGAAAAAAATCTACACAACTCAACCTAAAATCCCACAAGACAGAAGCAAATCGAAAATTACATCGAAAATCTGCGGCGCACACAGAATATATAGAAACAGGTGCATTGACACCAAACATATTACAATATCCTGGAAAGAGGTATAACGGAAAGCTTAAAATGCAAAAACCACAAAAGCCTCATCAACATAATATTTTCTCTGAAGACACAGTCCAACTTATAAAAAGCGCACGGAACTACACACACAAATAAAACCAAGAGATGAAAGAAGAACTTGGTAGAATATACAAAAGGCTAATAGATCAATCCGTAAGGACTACAACAATCACAGATATGAGATTATTTCAAAACATCGAGAATTTTAGAAGTGCCAAAAAGCCTATAAAAGAATTAACTACATTCAAATCATGGATTCAGAAACTTGAGCACAACTCACAAGAAACAAAATCTAGAAGAGATGTAATAAGCCATGCAACAAGCTTTTACAAAAACTTATACAGGAAACAAAATAACACCGAAATGGAAACGCAAGCAACTCACATAAATACGAATGACTGCATCAGACCAATTGAAGACTCCGAAGTTTACGAATATGTCAAAAAGCTGAAGGCTGAGAAGAGTCCCGGACCAGATGGAATATGTAATGAAGCCCTTAAAATAGGAGCACCCATCTTAACCCGCCATTTAACGCAGCTATTTAATATGATATTAGACGAAGAAAAAGTACCAACACAATGGTGTACATCGGACATAATTTTGCTCTTCAAAAACCCTTGGACATAGAATTATAGACCCATAAGTCTGATGGCAAGTATATACAAATTATTCTCATCCGTAATACTAAAGAGAATATCCGAAGACATTGATAAACAGCAACCAAAGGAACAAGCGATTCAGATCAGGCTTTAGTACAATGGACCACATACAGACATTAGAACAGGTTATAGAAAAGTACAGGAATACAATAGACCTCTCTGTATGTGGCCTTCATTGACTACAGCAAAGCTTTTGACAGCATCAGTCACTGTTCAATCTGGAACGCATTACAACAATTAAACATTAATTCTAAATACATCAATATCTTGAAATATATTTATAAAAAAGCACGAGCAGAATAAAATTAGAAAATAGAGAGAAAGAAATAAATATAGAACGAGGCCTCAGGCAAGGAGATCCTCTATCCCCAAAACTGTTTATAGCAGTACTTGAAAATATTTTCAAAAGCTAGACTGGAAAAATAGAGGTGTACATCAACGGATACTATTTAAACCATCTGAGGTTCGCTGATGACATTGTTGTAATAGCTGAAACTGCCAAAGACCTAGAAAATGATGACATCACTTGACTGCGAAACCTCCAAAATCGGCCTGGAAATGAATGCAGGTAAAACTAAGATAATAACCAACAATCGTGAACGCCCGATAGCGATAAAGGCAACAATATAGAATATGTCAGTGAATACATCTACTTGGGCAAACAAATTTCATTTAAAACGTCAAGCAATGAAGAAGAAGTAACAAGAAGAATTAACGCAACTTGGAAGAAATTTTGGGCATTAAGAGAAATCCTCAAAGGGAACTACAACTTGCACATGAAAAAGACAATATTTGATACATGCCTATTACCCTGCTTGCTGTATGGCTGCCAAACTTGGTATTCACAAACACAATTAAACAAAAAATCAAATGCAGTCAAACAGCAATGGAAAGAAGCATGTTGGGAATTAGAAGAATACATAAAATTAAGAACCAAGTCATTCGTCAAAAAACTAAACTTACAGATGCCCTCAAGCACGCACTCTTATTAAAGTGGATCACTCACGATACCCAGATAGAAGATGGACCATTGAAGCCACACGATGGAAAGGACCAAGGGAAAAGGAATGTCGGTCGACAATTAAGACGGTGGGCTGATGACATAATATACGTCGCAGGAAACGACTGGATGAAGTCAGGCAAGGACAGGAGTCATGGAAAAGGATGGAGGCCTTTACCAAACAGGGTCCATATCTCATAAACAATACTAACATTAATTATAAGTATTTTTTTCTTAATTTTAAGCTATAACCTACTAACAATTACAGAAATGTAAAAGAAAGTGAAGATATGGAATAAATGGCTTTATTATTATTATTATTATTATTATATATATATATATATATATATGGGTTTAGAGCTCTATATGCTGGTAAAACCGGTGATACGTCAAACCGTTTAGAATGTATTTCATGGTAAAACCAGTTAAATCGTTAAATCAAGCAAAACGGCTTATATCTAATATAACATAAACTTCTTTATTAATAAATTTTCTCCTAATGTTAACCTGAAAAAAGTTTTAAGCATTTTTAACACCTTTTTCTTTTTGATAGGTTATGCAAAACTTTCAGTAAAAAAAATACTAGAAATACATAAACGCATATAATAGAACTAGCTTTTTACCCGCGGCTTCGCTCGCGTTGTCTTCAATTTAGAAACATCATTAATACTACTCCAATTAAAGTTAAAATTTCATACATGTAGTTCTATTCACGATGAACGTGTGAGAGGAACTATATTCATGAACGGGGGTAGAAATAAAGAGAAGATAAGCAGCAGCGTCTTACTGATTACAGTTCAAAATAATAAAAGATGCAGTTGGCAACCCGCCTGCCAAGCGTGCCAACAAGCTTAATAAATCTTTAGCTTTCAAGGTCAATCTGGTATTATCCTTCGTCGATTCATCCTTGATTCACACTATACACAGCCCTCATTTCACGCGTTTTACTGTACAAATGTTCATACAAAGAAAATGTCCTTTGTAAAATATTCGTGAGTCTTGTCTTCTAATGTCGATAATTGTTCATTGTTGCTTTTGAATTCGAGCCAAAGTTCGTCCAAATCTTTGATTCTTCTTCTCTGTTTTCCTTAGTTTTTCTCGATTTCGGATCTTATTTGAAATTTGTGTTAAGCTTTTGATCACGTTTACGATTTCAAACTGTCTCTGCATTAAGGCTTGCATGATGATAACTTATTGATTAAATATGTTAACAAGTAAACACTGATGGAACTGTAACTCCAATCGTCGGGTCCACTTAGTGCGTTCGTGTCCTCACACAGTATGCGCGTCATCTCAATTCGACTGGTGAGACCCGCTTGTGGAGGCCAGACGAATCGATTCACCACTGTACCAAAACACTAAACACTAAGGTAGTAGTCTAGGACCAAAATGTATGCGTAACTATGAATATGTAATGCAGTGCAATGCAAGATTAAATGCTGTTGAGGAGTACCACTAATACTCAGATTGTAGGATGCAAAATAAAACACTGTTAACTGTAAATGATGCTGAGTTTAAGAACGCGATCCAATTACGCAACATATAAAATAGGTTCATTCGTTTATCTACAAAGTTTTTACGTATATGATACTAGTTTTGTGCAATACATGCAGTATTGAAGTGACAAAAACTTGTATGATATTATATTATATACTTGTAGTAACGAAGTTATTAGGTACTACGAGAAGTTCGAGCGGTTTTTCAAATTGCTGAGATTTCGCGCACTTGTGGTGTCATCTTTCGCGACTCTCACTCAGCCATTTACCTACGTACGCAACGATTGAACACTCTTGTTTTTCCGCAATTATTTTCCTATCTAATATAATAAAGTTTGTAAGAGTTGTTGTAAGGAGTTAATTTTAACAATTTAACATGGAAGTCGGCTGACAAAGGTCAATCTGACAATTTACCTAAAGTAAAAGTTTTATTCTTCTGGCATACTCATAATTGTTATCAATAAAATCTTGAGAGATTGCGTTTTATTCTTCCTGTAATGCGATTTTAAGATCCCGCAAATTAACGGGGCGGATTTGTATTTTTTAATTTATTATTTGTATAATTTTGTAATTCAAGAAAATGAGTTCAACAGGTAAAAGGTCTTTGTCAGACTACGGAACTATGCTTATAAATACTTGACCTTATATTACAGTTGCGAAGTCCCCAGAACAGAATATATAAACTATATTGAAATGAGCACTGTTTTACAGAGTGCAAACTCGCTCTTGAAAACTAGAAGAAAATTTGACTACTTCATGGTTTGCCAGAGTTTGCAAGTGGTTTGAAAATACCAACTGTGCTCTCCTAGTTAAGCAATCACTGAGTAGCTACGATTTAAGCAATGTGCCATCTATAAAAAATAGTAAGAACCACGAGCGCAAAGCATCCCAAGAATTAGAAAGGGTTAAATGTTTAGTTTACATATATACCACAAATTTTAATTTCTGGGTGCTAGTCTAGACGGCAATATAATCATCATCATCATCATTACAGTCCTTCACAAGTCCACTGCTGAACATAGCCTCCCCAAGGAATGCCACAGCACGGTATTAGCCGCATAGCCCTCCATAGCTCTCTGAGCGACCTTGAGCGTCCTCATACGGCCAGCAGTGAAGAACCACGTCTCAGACCCATAAGTCATCACAAGCCACACGCACTGGTTGTATAATCTCGTTTTCAGGTTCTGAGGTATGCCTGACGAGAAGATGTGTCGTAATTTCCCGAACGCTGCCCAGCCGAGTTGAATCTGTCGATTGACCTCTCGGTCGAAGTTGGACTTACCTAGTCGGACTATTTGTCTCAGGTAAACATACTGTCACCAACTTCGAGCTTAGTGCTCCCAACAACTACCGGCATAGGTGTGACATGGACATTACACATGATCTTTGTTTTATCCATGTTCATCTTAAGACCTATCCGTTGGGAGAGACTAATGAGGCAATTGAGCATAGTGCTTAGATCCTCCAGGGATTCTGCCATAAGGACTTCATATATCGTCGGCAAATCGAAGGTGAGTGATATAATCGCCATTGATGTTAATATATATATAGTATAATGTTAATAACCGTATCCTTTCCAGCCCAGTAGCTTGTAAACGTCTTCCAATGCAGCAGGGAATATTCTGTCCTGTCACCCTGTCTTACACCCTCTGCAGTTGGATAGGTTTCGTACTCTGGATCTGTACTGGACAGCCATCGTAGAACTACTGTACAAACACTTTAGCACTTCGATATACCAACAGTCAACTGGCACAGCTGAAGGATCGTAGCGCCGCCGAATTTTCGACGGAATCAAAGACTTTCTCATAGTCCACATACGCAAGGCAAAGTGGCAGTACTGTTCGGAAACCGGCTGTTCGGGAGACTGGAAGTCGTCGAAACTGCGTGCGAGACGATTGTATGACTCGAAAACAGCACGTAGACGCGGCTCTGAAGGTAAATCGGTCATAGTTCTTCAAGAAAGCGTTGTCGTCTTTCTTGAAGAACAAGACCTCCGCACTTCTGCTCCACGCCTCCAGAGTAGTCCCACCAAGGAGAACGGAATTAAAGAGCTTCTGAAGTACTTCAAGTACCGGGTTTCTACCCGTTTTCAGAAGCTCCACAGTAATTCCATCCTCGCCTGGGACCTTGCTGTTTTAAGGTACTGCAGAGCCATTCTGACCTCGCTCAGACTGACGTCCGTGATATCATATCATATCATAGTGTCAGATAAGACTTGCTCTTGAATCGTTACACACTCACGTGCGTTTCCAACGATGGTGTGTACAGCTGCCCACAGAACCTCTCAATCTCACTCAAAACCTCAGGTGTCCCGGAAAAGATGCTGCCACACTCGATCTTCATTTTATAGTTGGCTCTTTCTGGCAGACAGATCCCTGGCAAAGATTTTGGAGCCTTGGTTTCGCTCGATCGCTTCTTCAATACGAGCTGTATTGAAGTTGTGTAAGTCCCGCCGCATGTATTTGCAGATCTGTCTGTTCAGTTGCCCGTGCTGTCAAATTTGTTGAAGACTGCAGCTTCATTTCCCGTCTAACAGCCATAAGATTAAGAGTTTGATCGAGAGTTTTGCGTTCTTCTACAGCGGGTCTTGCAGAACTTAGCTCCGACCGCATGGACAATTTCCACGAGCTTATCATATCGTCCACTGCATTGCAGTCTTCTAGGCACTGAAAACGGTTTAGTAACTCGAACTGAAAGGTTTCGGGACTTTGGATTAGAGCACGAGGGGACGGAGCATTGACATCATTAGACGAGACCTCTCCGTGATCGGTACCAGTTTTCCACGCGATCACTGAGACATCACTGAACAATTGCCGTATAGTCGTCATAATGAAATCAATCTCATGTTTTGTCAAACCGTCGGGGCTCGACCAGGTCCACTTCCTGTGGGGCCGGAAGAAAGATTTCATCATAAAGAGTCCCACTGTTTCCATGAAGTCGGCCAGCTGCTGGCCCTTGGGTTCCGTTGCCCTATTCCAAATTTCTATACCTTCAGCTCACTGTTCTCTTGTGCCTAGTTTTGCGTTGAAGTCTCCCATTAACACCGTATAGTGGATTTTGGAGGAATGCATGGCTTTAAAGATATCCTCACATTTCTTCCACCTACTCTTCGAGATGTGCTGAGGTTGCGTAAACCTGTATGACCTTCAACGAATACCGTTAGGTGATTCTGAGTATAAGGTACGCAACCTCGTCGACATACTCACATTCTTTACAACTTTGTTAACGAGAGACTTGTGGACGATAAATCTGACGCCTCCTTGGGACAGATGGTCGCCTCACGGTGATAGAACAAGTTGCCGGATTCGAGGATTATCGTGTCCACCCTCTCTTCGGACCTCAGATAATCCTATAATATCAGCGCAACTTGTCTATCTCTTCTTCCAGCTTCAGGAGCTCGTCAAATACAACGACAAATATGAACAAAGTTATTGAGAAGTGAAATGCTCATTGATCCGATTATAATATGAAACCCGAAGTAGCAATTAAACAAAGAAAATTAACTTTTCGTTGTATAAATCTGACGTTTTCACAGTCAACACAAAAAGCAAATGGTTCTACCAAGTTTAGGGTCAATTACGAACTGGTCAAAATATGTATATTTGCCTGTGGATAGGCGACGGTAAAATTAAACTTGACTACCAGTTCTGGAAGGAGAACGAAGGACTTTAGTAAAATTCTACTTACCTTACCTCCAGAGCTAGTTGATACGCGAGATATGAATCTAGGATATCAAAGCTCACATACGAATAAAAACTTACCGATGAAATAACGTCCAAAAGCAAACATTTACCTGTTTTTATTGATTTAAAAATAGATTCCTCACACACACATACAATCGGTACATGTACGTAATACAGCCGCAAGCCCACTCGTGCTCGTGGCGTCCTATACAAAATTATTTTGTAATAATGCTGGCGTGGTAGAGCCATGCTGCAGCTATATTAATAGTACAGTTGTAGCACGAATGGGTCGGCTCGACCGGGGAAGGACACGCCTCACAGAATACCAGCGTAAAATAGCAGCTTAATGCTGTGTTTCGTATGGTGAGTGTAGAGAACCGAGACCTTTTACTGGAAAAGAGGCATTCCATCTTAGTCCTCACTTGACAACGCATCTGCATTTAAATTCGCAAACGAAGATAGATGTAGATATCTATGGGCCACAGCAACCACTTACCATCAGGTGGACTGTGTGCTGTTTGTCACCCCTTATTCTATAAAAACCTGCACGCCACTCTCAAATTTACAAATAATATGAACATTATTATCATGCCAGATACCAAATGCGATTGCAAAGTTTCGCCAACAAACTTTACTTAATACTTGTAAAATTAATAATACTTCAGTATCTCTTATACCAACAAACAAAGAAAACAGAACGCTGCGTACATTTCAGTGATGCAAAATCCAAGCCAAAACCATGCTCACCTTTATTGTACGAACACGCACTCACGTACATGTATGCATCTAAGATCATTTCATCAGTGAACTTTACGTCCTGATAAAGAAAAAAGAAAAATATGTACATGAGAGTGCATGTCAAGAAGGAGCATGGTTTCATCTTCACTTAAAATGTACGCAGCGCTCCATCTTTCTTCCTTTGTTGGTCTGAGCAAGTGTCAAGTTTAGTTAGGTAATACAATGAATTTTACACTGATCAAACGAAATGTGGATACTAGATAAAATTATCGGTAAAAATCGAAAACATTTTTTATGTAAACTATTTAAAAATAAAAGCATTTTAATTTTTTTTTTGGTAAAATCCCATCCTTCGGTTTTAAATTATTTTCTTAAGTAAACGATGTATTTTTTCAAAGTAGTTTTATTTGAAAGTTAGAAAGATTAACTAGCAATAAAATTAAAAAACCTACGACATCAAGCAGAAAATTTGTCAAAAAATAATAAGATTTTTGAATTTGTTTTAATTTCCAGCAAATTGTTTCGTTGTACGCTTGTTTTCCTGTGTGGATGCAGCTCACATGACGAAAGGTTGTAAATTGCGAGCTGCTAAGTTGGGTGCCAACTTCAGTTCGAAGATGGCAGCTAGTGAGATGGTCGGAGGCGTATTAATGTGGTTGGGCAGGGCCCACCCGCAATTCTGGTGCCGTGGGCAAACGAAGACGCTCCAGCTTTAGTAAAAGGCAACGACTGAAACACACACCGTGGGACTTTGATTCTACTGTTTATTATTATATTTACGCATATCTTAGATTTTTTTTGTTGAAAATATCCAAGGTTTTTGGATAAAATTGCCTCTATCTGTTCGTAAAGTTCACCAATCGGTTTAGCCTATTGCAAAGATTATTCCGACAGACAGATAGATGTATTTAAATTCCCAACCTGGAGTTTAATAGAACCCAGGTATTTCAATATTTTCAGACAGACACATCAATTTTATCTTTATGTATATATATATATATATATATATATATATATATATATATATATATATGGTTTAGAGCCTATATGCTGGTAAACGGTGATACGTCAAACCGTTTAGAATGTATTTCATGGTAAAACCAGTTATATCAAGCAAAACGGCTTATATCTAATATAACATAAACTTTTATTAATAAATTTTCTAATGTTAACCTGAAAAAAGTTAAGCATTTTTAACACCTTTTCTTTTTGATAGGTTATGCAAAACTGTAAAAAAATACTAGAAATACATAAACGCATATAATAGAACTAGTTACCTGCGGCTTCGCTCGTTGGCTTCAATTTAGAAACATCTTTAATACTACTCCATTAGTTAAAATTTCATAAATGTAGTTCTATTCACGATGAACGAGAGGAACTATATTCATGAACGGGGGTAGAAATAAAGAGAAGATAAGCAGCAGCGTCTTACTGATTACAGTTCAAAATAATAAAAAGATGCAGTTGGCAACCCGCCTGCCAAGCGTGCCAACAACGGCTAATATCCAACTTATTTCGTACTCTATGGCGGTAATCGAAATGATGAACGGGAGAAATATTAGCAATGTAGAGGTGGCGAAATAGAAACCAATACCCTATTTCGTTCGTGGGTGTCGCAAGAGGCGACAGAAGGAAACTGAAACAGGAGATGGCTATTACAAGTGGCTACTACTGCAAATATCCGGCCTATTTGACAATAAATGAGAGAAGCCTCATGATCAGCAGTGGAGGCCTATAAAAGTAAAAAGTAGCAGCCTACATACATCCCACTACTGGGGACAGGCCGCAGCGAGTTTAAGGACAAAAAGAGTTGATTGAGTTGACTCCAATGCGGGTTGACCTTCACATAAGTATACCCAAAAATGATTCGAAATATTTTTAACTTCTCAAATATGCAGGTTGCTCGCGATGTTTTCTTCACCACCGAGAACGTGGTAAATCGAAACTTCAAATTGCAATTAAAATATGAGGTGTCGCGTAAATCGAATTTGGGTTGCTTACGTACTATGAAATTTACGTTTGGATCGGTTCGGTTACCGGATAACTTTCAAAATTCTATCAACGCAGTTCTACTCATAGTTAAAATAAAAATACACATGCGTTTAAAATTTGCTGCCTTCGATATTTATAGTACTTTATCGCAAGATTCTGTTCATTTACTCATGTCAGCTATGAAACCGGGACTGTCACGAAAATCTCAATAGGTAGGATGTCTGAAAATATGAAAGCTATCTTAATATATGAGAAACTATTTTATAAGTCTCATTGAAAGTAAAAACGTAAAGAAGCAGCTTACATACATCTTACGACTGTGCACAGGGCTGCTAATTACCCATGTACAAAATAGTGGTTTAAGATGTCCACGATTTTTTTTAAACTACTTAGACATCAAGTTTTCGCCGCCAAGTTGTTCTTAACCACTTCACTAAGCAAGTGGAAAATAAGCAAATAAAATTTCCTTACCAGTTTCATTAGTCCTCGCGGGAATCGAAGTCAATAAAAATAATATTGTGAATTTAACTTTTTATTTTATAACACCTTTATCCTAAAAGTTATAAAACATTTACAGGTAAAACAAACTAACTTTTTTCTTATATAGCTTACGCTTTAAATTAGTTCCTTTATGATTGTATGATTACATAAAACGCAGTTTCTTATTTGCAGCTACCCACCATTAATTATAAACCATACAAAACATCAATAATCTTGGTAAAACTGCATTTTAGCAATTGACATGTAAAACTCCCTTATTTCAAGATTTCTATCACATGTATTTATTCAGACTACACAAAAAAATAATCTTAAATATATATTCTAACATATGACTACTAATGTATGTGGAACCTACAGAATTTTTAGTGTTTAAATTAGGTGTAAACTTTTAGAACTCTTTAACTCCGAACTAACTTCGCTGATCTTAGCTGGTTTTTGCTACTGCATGCAATATATATATCGAGGGCTAGTAAGCCCTCGATATATATATTTATATATTGCATGTTGTGTGTGTGCATGTGTATAATTAAGAAGAGCAAAGAATAGTAACTACTGTAGCGACACATAAGTATGTAAGCTAATTATTGCCTGCGCGAAGTCGCGCAAGTCCAATCGTCACTCATCACCCGACTTAGTTGTGGTTGCTTGTGGTCTATTTTAATCAGCTACTTAAATAATTAGATCACTCTATAACTTAATTCAATATCTTTATTTGAAAAAAAAAATCAATATGTATATTTGTGACTGTGTAACTGAGGAAGTAATATAATCATTATATTAATAAGTGAACATCAAAAAATGAAGTACTTTGTTTAGTATTTAATATGAAAGAAATAGAAATACCATTCGAAAGGTACTGTACCACAGATGTGCATAAACTAGAAAACCATATGTATAAGTCGCGATACGTAAGTCTAGCGTTGAACGAAACGTAGAGGGGATAGCTGCGCATGAATACTGTCGAGCACGAATTGAATTGCACCAATGTGACTGGAGAGCCTATCAGCGCTTGCCAACGATACGTACGAGCCAATCAGCGCTTGCGATCAACGCACGCCCGCCCGGCGACCTGCTTACTACCACATGATACCTTATTTTCGACTTATGCGCAATAACGGTCACCGCTAAACTTCCGTTTCGCTACTTATATATATTGCACAAACAATTTTTCATACCAATTAAACGAAAATGTTTTGTTCATGTTTACCTTGCATGCATGGGTAAATATTACAAAAAATGTTATATAAACAAACACTTAGCGATGTTTCCACACAATTGGTCGAATTTCGACCACAGGCGATACTAGTCGATATTAATGTGTCTGTTTTCGTTTGGTCCCATTACCTCGAGGAAGTAGAAATAATTTAATCACTTATGGCCAAATACCCAAACCCTACTCAATTTTAAGATTTCGTTCAGTCTCGTCTTACAGTCACTTTGAGTTAAAGTGATAGAGAGAGCACGAGACTTAAAATTGAGCAGCGTTTAAGTATTTGGGCATTGGTGAAATATCTTCACCTAAGAGCAATATTCTGTTACCGTTACCGTTACAGCCTATTAAAGTCCACCACTTACAACTTAGACCTTTCCCATGGATTGCCTCATAGGGAGACATTTTCCATAGTTGCCACACTTGGTAAGCGGTTTGGTGAGACGGTTTGTTTTTTATTTTAAGTCGTTATTAAGAAGACACTGCTACCCATCTACTGATTTGTTTCTCTCTGTCGCCTCTTACGACACCCAGGGGATGATATGGGGTAGTAGATATTCTTACATCGCCACTACACGGTTAGATAATAGCAATATAACACTACCTGAAATAAATATAGTCGACGGTGAGCCAATAATCCTGGAAGGTCGTAGCCTCGTGGCTGCCATCCGGCTTGCGCTGGGTGTACACGGACAACAGGTCGAGAGTGTGTCCCAACTGGCCGCTGTTGAACAACGCACCGTGTTCCGCCTCGATGCCCGCCGAGTAGGCGGCTGCTGGGCTCCCGCATTGCTCAGAGTTGTAGATGTTAAGGAAATATTTGTTTATTTTTATTTGAAAAACTTAAATGTAACACCTTCAACTAAAGGGTACATAGGACGGACTTAATGCCATGTGGCATTCTCTGCCAGTCAACCCTGCCAAAGACAAATAAAGTGTAAATAAAGTGTATTTATATTGCAATATATACATATATAGATAGGACAAACAATACACGACATATATTTTATATATATATATATATATATATATATATATATACTAGCTGTTTCCCGCGACTTCGCCCGCGTGTTATTTAGGGTTTTAATTTTTTTGCGCGGATCTTTATATATAAATATCCGTATGAATACTCGTATAGAAATAAATTTTTAAGTTAAAAAATGCCAGTTAGTAATTAGCCACCTTTACACATATTACGCTCCTTAACGCGTGAATCGGCTTTCGCGCGGGAAAGAGCGCACATGTAAAGATAGAAAAAGAGTACGAAAAAGAACGCGCGCGCCGCGCCGCGCGCTCACGTATACCTCATGCGTTCAAGTCTGTGCGCTGCAAACATAATTTACACGCGCGGTTTTGTGAAAACGATTGTCGTCGTAAAATGGCGGGCACTAGATTATGGTGCAAGAATATTATTACAGAGTTCTTGGCAATATATAAGTCTCATGCATGCCATCTTATGTTTTATTTTATTTAATAATATATTAAAATAATATGTAAAATAAATAAATATATAATCTATTATACACTTTATACGTGGTAGAGCCATGCTGCAGCTATATTAGTAGTATAGTTGTAGCACGAATGGGTCGGCTCGACCGGGGAAGGACCACGCTCTCACAGAATACTAGCGTAAAATAGCAGCTTAATGCTGCTGTGTTTCGTATGGTGAGTGTAGAGAACCGGAGACCCTTTTTACTGGAAAAGAGGCATTCCATCTTAGTCCTCACGGGTGACAACGCATCTGCATTTTGATTCTTTATTGAGGATAGATGTAGATGTCTATGGGTCACAGCAACCACTTACCATCAGGTGGACTGTGTGCTCGTTTGTCACCCAATCCTATAAAAAAAAAACTTACACCAGCAAACATAACTGCTTGTGTAATATTCCTTCTTACCCTATTGTCCTTTTCTTTAGAGTGTCTTCAGAACGCGTATTTAACAAAACTGCGTAATTTTCACAGATCATAGAAACAACAGGAGATATGCCCGGTAGTTAAAATGTATCGGCACCTGTTGTCGCCAGTTTGTCCCCGCCACTCGCCAACTACTACACATGCAGTTCAGTAAAACCAATAGATACGCAGTCGCGCACACACCCGCATTTCATATATCAGAACGTACTACACAACCAATTATAAACCTTATCCCATCAAACACAGCGTGCATTTATCATGCACCGTACAACTTACTCACACAAAAACAACTGTCGCTATCGTTGTGTTGTGCAAAAGCCATTTATTTTACTTAGACGCTAGTGATTAACTAAATCGGAAAGTTATCGATTCTTCTATTTATAATTGTACTAAAGATTTTTTGGGGTCCTGAAAATAAAATAAATAAAAAACGATATGTCCACAAAATATTATAATAAAAATAAACAATATGTAGTTAAAACAAAATATTAATAAGGAAATTGTAATTAATATTGTTGAACCCGGTTCACTAATGTTTCACCAAAATACCAAACAACTTTTTTTATTGACCAGTAAAATGTAAATATTTATTTAAAACTTGCCGCTTAGACAATTTAGGTGTTGCGTTCTTAGTTAAATAGTGTAATATTACGTTTATATATTTTTCCATAACGACTTTTATAAGTATTATTAAATGGTTATTCATAGGCGATTGATTGTATTGGTGAAAATTTATTTTTTCAAAAAGATTCATATCTATAAAATGCGATAAGGATTTTGACATGAGCTAAAATTTTTTGATGAAATTTTTGTGTTATCAGATGGAAGAATAGAAGTTTTTATTATTACTTCCATCCGTTTACATATGATTATTACGTCATTGGATGAAAATATAAGGCTACCTTTATCCTTCAATTTTATAAAACTGAGATTCTTGTCGTCAACTGTACGAGTATCTGCAATCAAACCGATATAGCATGTTTCACACTTCAATAATTTTAGCAAGCTTTAAGTTTTATTGCTTTTAACGTACTTTTTTATTGTTCGAACATGAGGCAGAGCGGTTTGGATTTTTTCCTTACGTACGCGTAAGCCTTTGGCGAGTAAAAGTGAAGAGTAGTTGCAAAAATTCTTAAACCAGGAGAATACTTCTGGTTAGTGCTTTACCCCAATGACACATTTCTCTCATAACGCTGGATAAGGTCTGTCACGCCAATGTTTTCTAATTACGTAACGTGATCAGCGCTAATGTAGTTTTTTTCATTGAGGTTTTTCAAAATTTCTTTTAAATTTGCGATTTTTTTCTGATACCGGCTGGTTTTCTTTTGAAGCCTTCTAATTTGTAGTTTTTGCTTTTTTATGAAATTCTCTTGTACGGAAATCAATTGGCGTAATTTACGCTTTCGAGGAGTTTCGATGAGATCGTTTTTCGCGGATTTTCTTGATGCTCCAAAATGCTGTTTTGTCGAACGTTCAAATTGGTATCGACACTATCTATTGTAGACATTGGAACAGTATTTTTGAATCATCGTTTTGCTCATCAGCGAGGTTTTGTAATTCCGTTCCGATTGGAGGTTTTGAAGCAACAGTCTGTAATTAAGAAAAAATATTACACGTTTACATAATGTTTCATAGTAGCTACAGTTATAAAAACTTACTTCGTTTTACATTTGTATCAAGAAATAAAAGTCACACAAACTTTGGATAAGGAAGGTTCCACATAATTCGTCAACACCATACGCAACTTCAATGTTGGGACCGACCATTCGAAGAGCCGACGAACTTTCTTTAATGGTTGAAAGCACTTTGGCTCAAAGTGAGACGAGCATATTGTGTTATTTTTTGTTGGAAACCAGTTTGGATCCTTTGGATAGCTGAAATTTTATAATAAAAGCAAGATATGAATTGATGATAAATGAATCATGCATGAGTACACACGGCTACACATAAAGCTATAATATCCATTTTACGCTGACCTCGCATTGTACCGAAATCCTATACAATGCGAGATCAGCTTATACTGGATATGTATAGCTTGATGTGTGGCCGTGTGTGATCCACAATAAAATAAAAACCAATACTTTATCTACACTTTTTTACATTTTATCAGCTATTTAATGTCCGATTTCTGAAGTTCCTAGTTACCTATATTCCTATTAGCTATTGATTCAATAAAAGATAACTCGAGTAATCAAGAAATATCATTTATTCAGTCAATATTAAGCAATAAAAAGTAGTTACCTACTTTCTATTTTCAGTATTGCTTGCAATAACTGGGAGATTTGCCTGTTGAACGTCCGCGCGATCTCATTTTGTCTGCGCGGGCACAGACATGCCTGAACGCGAATGTCAACTGCGGGCTGTCTGTTCACAGACACAAGAGCGACAGCAACCAGTGCAGACGGCCTTTTATTATTATTTAACGAACTTTGGAGATTTTTTAATATTCAATGAGTTTTAATGATAATAAAATACAAACGACTCTATATCCATGCAAAAGTAATTGTGCAGGTCTCCTGGTTCATCAATTTCTAATTCTTTAAGTAAATTGATATGGCTAAACTTATTTCTATTTTTATACCATTCTTTGCACCAAATCCTTTTCTTTTTCTTATCATCGGACAGTATTAATGCAGCACCAGCTACTATTGCAATTTTTCGTGGTTTCGTTGTTATCTTAATGTGCACGCACAACTAATCACGTAGCCGGTCTAAAACAAACTGATGAGTCTGTGTAGTGTATTGTGGCGACTGACATGTCCGGACAAACAGCCCGTGGGCATGGCCGTCTAATGAATTCCCCGCTTTAATCACAGTTTTGTGTACACAGTTCTGTTAGTCATTTTGCTAAAAGTGACAATTACAATAAATCATCCCGACACCGGTTTGGATATTTTAAGTATAACAATTTTTGATGCGAGAAGAATAAGTATTCCATAGAATTCTCTTTAACTTCATCAGTAAATTATTATTAGTTTATTTAGCAGTAAGAAGATGGCGCTATTATGAGATTAAAACTATGAAATTAAAAACCCTCTAGTACTCAGAGCAATAAGTTAAGGAACGACTGGGGTGGCCCAATCACACAACAAAGCCGCCGACATTTATATATTATATCTATATAATACATAAATTAGGCATAAATTGATGTAGCTTAGAAACATCTCACATTTTATGATTTTCGATAGATGTCATTATTATCTATTTAAGTAGTAATTAGTTACTATAAAATTTATTAATTCCTACTTAAATGAAATAACGAAAGAACTGAAAAATGAACGTTAGAATTTTCAAATAATTATGAATTAAATTATTTCAACATATAAATGTAAGTTATTTATTTTTATTTTATTTATTAGTAACTGGAGGTAAAACGTTACTCTTTTTGAATTTCACGTTAGATAAAGTGAAACGTGAAGATTGTCGGCGTAATTCAAATTATTACACAACGGCTAAAACTAATTTTAGGATTTATTTGTAAATTATAAATATGTTATTTATTAAAAAAAACACATCAATAATCAATAATATAAAATAGAAATTAACATCTTGAGGAAGGAAAATACTTAACCCTCCTTTTTTGAAGTTCGGCAATCGGATAAAAAGTAGCCTATAAGTTGACCCGGGTCCCTAACTACCTGCACACAAAATTTCATGGAAATCTGTCCAGTAGTTTTTGCGTGAATCTGGAATACACAGACAGACAGACAGACAAAAATTCTAAAAACCACTAATTTGGCTTCAGTGCCTTTATTTAGTCCCCTGGAATTGTTTTTTTTTCCATAAAATATTAGAATTACAGACACGACTTTTCTACAGATTTATTATATGTATAGATAACTTCGTTTATCTTGCCATTAAAACTTTACTGCAAAAACCTTCTATATAACTTTAATTGCAAATAAGTACTTGTATAAAAATATTAGATTTGTATCGGATCATTAACATGTTAAACCGACTAAATGATTCTAGCTCGTTTGTGCAATATACTTTGATCGAATTCTCGTCAAGTTACATTATGGAAAAAATAATAACCGCGGTCAACACATCACTCATACGTTGTGGGTGGTTTAGTGCGCTAAGTTAATGGTTAAGTTTTCTTGTAATACTTTAAGTATTTCTCCCGCGGTAATATCTGATGCAAAAAATAAACGGAATGACATGAAATGTAAATCACCAAAGAGGTGCAACTCTTTGCTCATTTATATCATAACAGTTAATAAAACGAAACCCGACATTATCCAAAGAATAAAAAAACATATCGAATCATTTCCTTGTATGGAAGCCCATTACAGTAGAAAAGACACCCAACGCAGATATTTAGTAAAAAAACTTAACATGTGACGTATGCATTTATTGTAGAAAGATGAGTGTTTTTCATTGTCATTGTGAGCCAGATTCTGAAATAACTTACCGGAGAATATTTTCAATTTGAGTTTTGTTTGTGCCCAGGAGAGACTAACACTTAATATGCATTAATTATGCCCAAGCAGAAACAGAAAAGAAAAGATAACATGAAGATGCCTACTTAGCTCAACAAGAAAGAAAGAAAATTTGCAATCGAGAAAAAGAGAAGGGTTAGATCAAACACAGATGAGCATTTTAACACAAAAACATTTGATTTGCAAGCATAACTCCAAATACCTGCCTGCGACATAGGTCTGCTCTACTATTGTAGAAAGTTGTGTGTATGCAACCTCACCATCTACGAAGCAGCTCTACCCAATAATGCTAAACAAAGGTAAAAGGGAGGAAAGGTGGCTCTGAAATTGGAACTATAGTATTACATGCTGCAGCTATTATAGGAGTATAGTTGTACCACGAATGGGTCGGCTCGACCGGGGAAGAACCACGCTCTCACAGAATACCAGCCTAAAATAGCAGCTTAACGCTGCTGTGTTTCGTATGGTGAGTGTAGAGAACCGGAGACCCTTTTTGCTGGAAATGAGGCATTCCATCTTAGTCCTCACGGGTGACAACGCATCTGCATTTTGTTTCATGTAGATGTCTATGGGCCGCAGCAACTACTTACCATCAGGTGGACTATGTGCTCGTTTGTCACCCTTATCCTATAAAAAAAAAACACTACCTTTTAAACTGTTTCCGTGATAATGTTACAGAAATACACTTGTAGCGGCCAAACCCGAAACTAATGTGTGGCTGCTTTGCTTCTTTGGGCAGTTCAAAAAATTGACCACCTTAAAGTCATAAAACAAAAGTATTTAGAATCTGGGCTCACGCAAATGGAAACAGATTCTACTATGCTACTATGCAGCAAAGAATCTGTAAAAAAATATACCTCTGTTTTTTCCACGATTGATTGAATTTCTATTTTCAAACGTGCTAGACGCAGGCAAAGTATAAAAGTTGATGGTAAGAAAATTACAAGAGACCCCACACCATGTAAAAGAATACAAGTATGACGAGTTTCTTATTATTCCTAGTTACTAACATCAATGGCGAGTACATCACTCAGCTACATCACTTCACGGCAGAATTGCTGATGGACCTAAGCACTATGCTCAATGACCTCAATACTGCCTCCTAACGGATAGGTCTTTAGATGAACATGGACAAAACAAAGATCATATACAAAGATATTTACTTATGTCCTATAGGATATATTTCGGATTTGTGTCATTTAGTCTTAGTGACATCGTCAAAAGCTCAAAACACATTACTTTCCTAAATTTAAAAATATTTTGAAGAAAATATGCCCGATAGTGCATTAAGGTATTGTAAGTCCCGATATGTAGCAAAAACTGAATGTGATTTCGGTTTATTATCGCAAGTAAAATGTGTATTTACCCCATAATTTTTAAATGTTATTATTTCTGGTAGACATTTATTATCGTTGTAATAAGCGCCCTGTGTTATCTAGTAACGCACCAAATGAGTTAGTGATTGACAACGTTTATCGATAAAAAATATTATACAGGATGCAGATTTAATCATCTGCAATATTTAAGGAAGTGAAACAGTAAACGATACTGTATCCATACCAATAAAGAAATCGGGTGGGCCTATGTCGAGACACACGGCCGTTGGTTTTAACGTAAAACGTCTATATCAGCCAGTACAACCAGTACAACCGGTTAACAAGATAGCCTTCTTTTTAAAATTTTAATATAATTCTACAATACTAGGAGAATTGCAGATGCGTTGCCGGCCTTTTGAAAAGGAGTATCGTCATTTCGTATAATAGTATAGGTACATTTCATGAAGGTCCCTAAGTCGTATCGGTCCATAAAAATCGCCGATGGTAAACGATTCCTAAGAAAACTCCTATTAAATCGCACGGTAATGAACCGCCAAGCATCCAAATAATGTGGTTGGTAACTTAAGTTTTGTCACGTTGTGTATTGGTGAAATTTGCTGGCTGGAATTAATCCGAACAACCCCTCAGAGCACTCCCCGTGGTAAATAGGATAGGAAATGCAAAGGGATGCAAAATCTCAAACAGGTCACTCGATATGTCGACGCCGAAGATTCCGCTTTTGGCTGAGGCAACAAAGGAAGTGCTCTGAAATTGAGTTGATACGACAAAGGTGTTCTTTTTAGCGGTAAATGCGCAAACTTGTGAATATGTGAAAAAATTTATCGTGTAACGACTTTTGAATTCAGTGCTTTCCTAAAATATGTTAGATTTAAAGTGTATTTTTATAAAATAAACTAATTTGAAAAACATGGTGGCGCTCTCTTATTAGATTTGGCGTTTCGCGATGTGCCTTCGACGCCGATGACCCATCATATGCTATTATTATAGCGTCTAATGGACCTAGTGACGTCATCCAAGATGCCACCAATGTGACTGCTGTTTGAATTAATTCTTAGTTATTGGAAATTAAATATTTTATTTCATAACGTTTCATTTCATTCATGACGTTATTCAAGACTTAAAAAGTTTATATGATTTTTTTGGTGTGATAGGATTCATAATAAATAGATTTTGACAATAAAAAAACATGCATATTCCCTATTATTATATCGTAAAACATTACAAACTAAGTAACCTTCAACAACATTATCGATACTTTGATGTCGAAACGGTAACATTCCTAAAACGGGTTTTTACCTTACATTTATTAGCGTCACCTACTGGGGAATAGCTGAAATGTTTTCCTAACAAATATTCAGCGTAGTTTTGCTATGTTTAGCTAGAGAGCGTCACACACGTGCGAGCTCAATATTGCAAATGTTCATAATGTCCGCTCTATAGTATACCTATATATTTAAATCTCTTTGATCATATATAACATTTATGTTACACCTATGCCGGTAGTTGTTGGGACCACTAAGCTCGAAGTTGTTAACGAGTATGTTTACCTGGGACAAAGTCTGACTTGGTAAGTCCATCTTCGACCGAGAGGTCAATCGACGGATTCAACTCGGCTGGGCAGCGTTCGGGACATTACGACAAATATTCTCGTCAGGTATACCTCAAAATTTGAAAACAAGATTGTACAACCAGGGTGTGTTGCCAGTGAAGACTTATGGATCTGAGACGTAATCCTTCACTGCTGGTCATATGATGAAGCTCAAGGTCGTTCAGCGAGCTATGGAGATGGCTGTGTTTGGGGTTTCTCCTTGTGATAAACTCAGAAATGAGGATATCCACAGTAGAACTAGAGTAACCGACATAGCTCAACGAATTAGTAAGCTGAAGTGGCATGAGCGAAGACTATGACACGAGCGAAGACTTTAACGTAATAGATATTGGATTCAATCTATCAACTTCCCAATCAGATGGTGCGCAGAATCACATATATTCAATACGAAAGAAGAAGCGACTGATTTAAAATGATTTACCACCTGTGAATCATCGATTTCCAGATCAATTATATAGAAAAAATATTTTTAAATATGTGTAGGAAAGGCATCATACCAGATGAAGTTCGAAAATTAAATGTTGACAATCACGCTATTGATCAATTGCCAGAACCAGCAGTAGATGAAACAGAAAGTGGAGAAGAAGAGTGATTACTTAATAATTAAGGTACCTTACTCAACTCTAATTAAGGCACCCTACTCGCTGAAATTCATTAAAATATAATTTATAGTAGTTACACTCCACACTCTTCTTCTTCACTTTCAAACTGATTCTATTATAAGTTTTATAAGTCAATAAGTCAATAAAAATAATATTGTGAATTTAACTTTTTATTTTATAACACCTTTATCCTAAAAGTTATAAAACATTTACAGGTAAAACAAACTAACTTTTTTCTTATATAGCTTACGCTTTAAATTAGTTCCTTTATGATTGTATGATTACATAAAACGCAGTTTCCAAAATATTGAAAAATTTAAAACTAAATTTTTTGTTTACAAAATATTGAAAAATTTAAAACTGAAGTTAAGAAAACTGATTGAAAAAATTTAATTTCGGAGACTAAAAACATAAACACAAACTTTAATTCATTCCATGAAAAAATTTAATATATTCTAGATAACAACATACCTAAAAAACGAATACTATTGAAGAATAAAAAAAAATAACAGTTGGCTTACCAACAGTTTAAAAATATCTTGTAAAAATAAACGCTTACTAAAATACTTGTATCACAAACTAACAATAACATCTTAAAAAGTCATTATAAACAATACGAAAAAATGTTGAAGACGTCAGTAGCCACTGCAAAAAAAAATCGAATATAAAAATAGAGTAAAAAATTCAGATAATGTAATCATAACAATGTGGCAAATAGTGAAGGACCGTACAAATAAAACAAAAAAGAAACTTAAAAATAATTTAAAATTTAAAATAAATAATGTGCCCATAAAATTGCAAACCATTTGAACAATTTCTTCACCTCAATGGGGGTTTCCGCGAACAATTCTGGCTCACAAGCTTGGTCTGCCGCCACTACTATCGATAACTCTATATTTATCGGCCCAATTAACCCAATAGAAGTATTTAATATCATAAAAAAACTAAGAAATAAAAGAAGCCATGGATTTGATGAAATACCACCAACTTTAATAAAGACATGTGCCGATGAACTTGCCACACCACTTACCCTTCTTATTAACCAATCATTGTTGCAAGGAATTGTCCCAGACTTAATAAAAATAGCAATAGTCAAACCGCTACACAAAAAAGACGACCCCGAAAATTGCAATAATTATCGTCCAATAGCACTTCCCTCAATATTTTCCAAAATATTTGAGACAGTCATGTATAACAAACTCTATACTTTCTGTGAAAAATATAATATATTAAGTGACGGACAATATGGCTTTCGAAAGGGTCGCTCTACAGGACTCGCAGTGTATCAATACATAAGGGAAGTATTGAAGATAATTGACAAGAAACAACACGCTATTGGTTTATTTTAGATTTGGTATATTTTAGATATGAGCAAGGCATATGATAGGGTTTCACTCGATCCTATTAAATAAAATTTATAATATAGGTGTGAGAGGACTGGCCCACGAATGGTTTGTATCTTACCTTAATCAACGCGTCCAATATGTAAATATATGCTACAGTACTACCCATAAACCAGAATAGTTGAGACTGTAAGGTCTGAAAAATTTTTCTTAAAACACTAGCGGTAGCGTGATGGGCTGTTTACTGTTTTTAATATATGTAAATGATCTTCCGAATATATGTAATATCCCGTGTTCTTTTTGCTATCCCAATAGCACAGATTTACACCATCTCCTAACCTCTAATTTAAATGTAATAAATTGCTGGCTCCAAGATCACAACCTCGAGATTAATCTCAAAAAGACTAAACTTTTGCAATTTAGACCATACCAAAAACGCCCCTTACATATCAACTACCAATACCTAAATATTCTCTCAGAACCTTTTAACTCTCACTGTCTCCTGGGTATAAATATAGATGCACATTTAAATTGGAAGGAACACATTAATAAAGTTGTCAAAAAATTATCTAGTTTTACATACGCTCTTATGGAACTTAAAAAAACCACTGACTTAAAAACAGCAACCTGTGCCTACTACGCGTACGCAGACGGTAATAAAGTATTTCTAATTCAGAAAAAATTTATTCGCATACTTGCAAATATTGACTCCATGACAAGTTGTAGAAATTACTTTGTCAATTATAATATCCTGACATTAACATCCCTATTTCTATCTGAAATATGCTCACTAGTTAGAAATAATATCGACTGGTTCCCTCAATATTTTCGCCCTAAAAATTTAAGACCAAAAATAAAATTATCCACAGTTACATCAAAACTACAAATCGTAAACACCGGCCCTTATGCCATGTCAATAAAAATATATAACAAAATTCCAGAAGCATTCAAAGAAGCTCAGAAGCGTTAAAAACATAAAAAAGTTTAAAAAGGAAGTTAATACATATTTAACGAAAAAATTTTATTACTCGTTGCAGGAGTTTTTTAGTGATTGAGTAGGAAATAGGAAATAGGAATAAATAATATATTATGATCTCTTTAATATTTAAGTTAATTGTAAATATTCATTAAATGATAATTTTATTAATAATACTATAATATTAATATAATAATAATATTAATAATTGCCAATATTTGCAGTGCCCTTGCAGGGTTCTTGTTTTGAACAATTTTTTTTAAAATTAAGACCAAATGTACAACAAGAATAGCAAATAAATTGAATTGAATTGAATTGAATTGTTTCTTATTTGCAGCTACCCACCATTAATTGCTAAAACTGCATTTTAGCAATTGACATGTAAAACAGACTAACTACACGACTTTACCTAAAAAATCCCTTATTTCAAGATTTCTATCACATGTATTTATTCAGACTACAAAAAAAATCTTAAATATATATTCTAACATATGACTACTAATGAATGTGGGACCTACAGAATTTTTAGTGTTTAAATTAGGTGTAAAGTTTTAGAACTCTTTAACTCGAACTAACTTCGCTGATCTTAGCTGGTTTTACAGTAAACCCTCGATATATATATATATATATATATATATATATATATATATATATATATATATATATATATATATGCATGTTGTGTGTGTGCATGTGTATAATTAAGAAAAGCAAAGAATAGTAACTACTGTAGCGACACATAAGTATGTAAGCTAATTATTGCCTGTGCGAAGTGTTTTAGTATTTAATATGAAAGAAATAGAAATACCATTCGAAAGGTACTGTACCACAGATGTGCATAAACTAGAAAACCATATGTATAAGTCGCGATACGTAAGTCTAGCGCTGAACGAAACGTGGAGGGGATAGCTGCGCATGGGTACTGTCGCGCACGAATTGAATTGCACGAATGCGACTGGAGAGCCAATCAGCGCTTGCGAACGATACGTACGAGCCAATCAGCGCGTGCGATCAACGCACGCCCGCCCCGCGACCCGCTTACTACCACATGATACCTAACGGTCACCGCTAGACTTCCGTTTCGCTACTTATATATATTGCACAAACAATTTTTCATACCAATTAAACGAAAATGTTTTGTTCATGTTTACCTTGCATGCATGGGTAAATATTACAAAAAATGTTATATAAACAAACACTTAGCGATGTTTCCACACAATTGGTCGAATTTCGACCACAGGCGATACTAGTCGATATTAATGTGTCTGTTTTCGTTTGGTCCCATTACCTCGAGGAAGTAGAAATAATTTAATCACTTATGGCCAAATACCCAAACCCTACTCAATTTTAAAATTTTGTTAAGTCTCGTCTCACAGTCACTTTGAGTTAAAGTGATAGAGAGAGCACGAGACTTAAAATTGAGCAGCGTTTAAGTATTGGGGCATTGGTGAACTATCTTCACCTAAGAGCAATATTCTGTTACCGTTACCGTTACAGCCTATTAAAGTCCACCACTTACAACATAGACCTTTCCGATGGATTGCCTCATAGGGGGACATTTTCCATAGTTGCCACACTTGGTAAGCGGTTTGGTGAGCCAGTTTTTTTATTTTAAGTCGTTATTAAGAAGACACTGCTGCCCATCTACTGATTTGTTTCCCTCTGTCGCCACTTACGACACCCAGGGGATGATATGGGGTAGTAGATAATCTTGCTGTGGAATATAAATCCTGAGACGGTTTGATTGTCGTGATGTTCGTCCGTCGATCGAATGAAGATAATGAAATATAATAAATAAAAAATATCCTGTTGCTACTTGTTTAAAGTAAGCATGTACTCCACCAAATACAAATTCGAAAAGGAGGGCCAAGTTCGGTACAAGCCACGATCGGGTATGTTTCTAGACTTCGCCGTTTTATCGTACAGATCTGAATGGGTGTCAACTTCCATAGTAGTTTCTTAAATGATAACTACAGGAATGTACAACATACTTCAAGTTATATAAGGCTATTTTTACAACCATAAGATGATACTTATTCACGGGATAAAATACACACGTAAAGAAATTTAAGAATAACAGACTTTTCGCGATTATTCAATCAAGAAACTTCATTTTTCATAAAACTTAATAATAAAAAATTACACTACACTTACCTTTACTACAACTTTTGTTTATACCATAGAACAGGAAAGAGTGAGCTTAAAAAGATATATAATTAGGTGGTATGAATCTTTCTTTACCCGGGAGTCCGTCAGTAGGTATTTCTGCCGTCAAGCAGAATTGCGTGCTCTGCTGTTTTCCGTTTTGAGGAGTATAGAAAGCCAGTATAAGTACAGGCCGTGAGGCATTCCATCTTAGCCTCAGAGGTGATAAAGCATTTGCAACCTTCTTTATTCAAAGTTGATTGCAACCACTTAAAATCAGGTGGACAGTTAGTTCGTTTTATCACTTCCATCTAAATAAAAAAATATATATAAACATAAAGCTTAATCACACTGGCGTCGGTGCCAGCACCCTTCAGTCTGTTCAGGTATACAGACAGGTGCTGGCAGTTGTCCGTCACACCGATTCTCCTCCAGTCGGAACTGTCTCTTTTATTAATAAGGAAATTGTAATTAATATTGATGAACCCGATTCACTAAAGTTTCACCAAAATACCAAACAACTTTTTTATTGACCAGTAAAATGTAAAATATTTACATTTATTTAAAACTTGTCGCTTAGACAATTTAGGTGTTGCGTTCTTAGTTAAATAGTGTAATATTACGTTTATATATTTTTCCATAACGGCTTTTATAAGTATTATTAAATGGTTATTCATAGGCGATTGATTGTATCGGTGGAAATTTATTTTTTCAAAAAGATTCATAACTATAAAATGCGATAAGGATTTTGACATGAGCTCTTATCTTATATTTTTTGATGAAATTTTTGTGTTATCAGATGGAAGAATAGAAGTTTTTATTATTACTTCCATCCGTTTACATATGATTATTACGCAATGGATGGAAAGATAAGGCTACCTTTATCCTTCAATTTTATAAAACTGAGGTTCTTGTCGTCAACTGTATCTGCAATCAAACCGCTACAGCATGTTTCACACTTCAATAATTTTAGCAAGCGATGAACTATAAATCCTGCTATGTATGACACTATCTGATTACTAAATTCTGTGATGTCTTGTACAAGTATACTAACTTCCTCATCAAATACGGCTTGTTCATACAGTGAAGTCATCTCGTCTTCATCATTACTTTCGTCTAACTTACATGGTTTGATTGTCAGATTTATATTTTTAACAGCAGAGGAGCACGCCAAAAAGAAACCTCCTCAAGAGCTGTACAGTTTCCCAGATCTACATCTCTAAGCTCCGACCTTACCAAGAGTTATTTATATATCGCTTGAAACTGTCGCGCCGTTGGGTTGGTGCATCCATCCTGAGACCTTATATGTCCAAACATAAGCTCCAAATGATTCTGGCTGATCTTGTAAACTGGAAGGTACTTAAGTTTTTGGTCCTTTTCAACTAGTTGTATATACAATGCCTTGAGGCTTTCTATGCACACTAAAAAGCCAATAAAACCCGTTTTTCTTGGTGTACTGATAGCCTTTTTACCGTCTGGAAGCTTTATAGAAGTTCGATAGCGTTTCGCCTTTTTTAAAGTTTCAAATACCTTGTCTTTGTTGCCTGGGTAAATTGTTTTTCTATAATGGAGTTGGACCATATGCCTTGAATTTAAGACATCGAACAAGTTGTTGACAGTTTTTAAATATTCGACGGTGCCTTCTACAAAACCAGCCATTTGAAGTTCACAACAAAAAATCAGGGCATCTGCAACACTGTTGCTAAATAATTGCGACGCCAAGCGAAATTTCATGTTTTGGTTCTTGAAGTAGATGTGACTTTTCCGTACTTTGTTTGCTAAGTGCAGTATTTCTTTATCCTGAATGTCATACAGGTTTTTCAAGTGACTCCATTTTATGTTCCTATTTGAAGCATCCATAAAGTACCCATATGCTTCGAAAGCATTTCTCGACAACTTCAGTATGTGGCATGGATCGAGAAAAATATGTGCAGTTTGACGAGTAACGGGGTAATATGATAACCTGTTAGACTATATCCTTTTACACATAGCTTTAAAGAAATTCGACACCGAAACCGTACGCTCCTTTGAGATGTATTCTCGTGAACATAAAATACCTTCATTTGAACAATTTATTAATTTTATTAGAGATCAAAACCGTATATATCGTAACATTTAAACTATCTCTGCTGCGTCGTCTAACTATAATTCTTCTAAACAAAGGTATGAGAAAAAAATTCGCAATTCTGCGGTACCTAATCCACAGACGTATGTCTTATGTTTGCAGTCGGTCAAGTGATAATATTATTCATGATCATTTTTACAAGTGTCCCTCCTTTAGTAAAATGACGTCTGTTGAACGTTTTAAATGTGTAAAGGATAACAACGCTTGTGTAAATTGTCTAAGTATAAAGCATAAGACAGGCGCTTGTTCTTCAAAAATGAAATGTCGATCGTGTAACCAGCGACACCACACTATGTTGCATTTTGATAAAGTCTCGAATAACAATAACAATACTCGCGATAACGCGCGCCCCAATAACGAATCACAAAATCTCACGAACCTAAGCCCGAGTATGACAATGGCGCCGGCTACACAGTCACTGTGCACAACGTCCGTAAGCAAGCTGCGTTATGATAGGCCGAGCAAAGTGAACGAACGTTACGCTGAACGTTACCAGCGTCAGTGCAATGTTAGTCGAAATACAGTATTGCTTGCGACCGCTCAAGTGATTGTTCACAATGCACACGGTAAACCGTTTACTATTCGATGTTTGCTAGACAGCGTCTCTCAAAATAATTTCGTAACTTTTAATTGTTTGCAGCGTCTTAGACTCTCTAATAAATGTGAAAATTCACACATTATAATAAAGGGAAATGGTAGATCGGAAAAATCCATTTAGGGTTCGATAAATATAAAAATACATTCTCGTTTTAAAAGGGATATACATTTTGACGTTACAATGCTTGTTGTTGATCGCATTACGGATATTATGCCTTCCGCTCCTGTCGACTTAAGCGCGCTTTCGCACCTAACGACATTGTCGCTTGCGGACTCGGAGTTTGGAGTCCCAGGTTCCGTAGATATATTATTGGATGCATCTATTTTTCCGCATTTGTTACTGCCTAATGTAGTGCATAGCAGTAGCCGTAATATACCTCCTGCAATAGAGACGGTACTGGGTTATGTAATTATGGGCTCTGTACCTACTTCACATGTTTCCAAATATACAACCTCTTGTTGTTCCGTCGTTCAAGATCCCATGGATTCACTTCTGAAGCGATTCTGGGAGCTAGAGGAGGTCACCGCGCCGCCCACTCTGAGTCAGTGCGACCTTGAGTGTGAAGAACATTTTCGCGCTACTACTGTTCGTGACGACAGTGGTAGATATATAGTATCATTACCGTTTAATGATGACCCTTTCTCTTTCGGTGACTCATATAGCATAGCAATTAGGCGTTTTTATTGTTTAGAAAAAAAGTTTAAGGCTTGTCCTGAGTTACGTACCGCATATAAAAATGCTATTTGAGAATATATAAATAAGGATTATTGGAGTCCGTCGATTTAAGTAAAGATGATACGACTCGTCCTACATACTTCATTCCTCATCATGGTGTAGTCCGCCATGACAAATCGACTACAAAATTAAGAGTGGTTTTGGAGGCGAGTTCCAAGTCCACATCTGGGAAATCAATTAATAACATCCTGCACGCGGGTCCCAACTTACAAGGCGATTTATTAAATATAATAGTTAATTTTCGATTATTTAAAATTGCATTATCTGCAGACTGTAAGCAGATGTTTATGCAAATAGGCTTGTCGGAATATGACCGTGATTTTCATCGCATTTTGTATAGGTTTGATGTAAATAAACCAATACAAGCATACTTCTTCAACCGCGTATGCTTTGGCTTAAAGTCCAGTCCAACGATCTGGCCATAAGTATGATGACATCATCCCAAGCGGTAGATATTTCAAAGGAACTTATTCAGCTCTTCAAACTAGGGCAATTCGATCTTGTAAAATGGACAAATAATTATAACGACGTTCTCGCGCATATACCTGATTCTCACAAAGCTCCCCAGGAGGTGGAATTTGAGAAGTCTGTACCGCGAAAAATTCTTGGCTTGTATTGAGATAGGTCGAGTGATTGCTTTTATTTTAAAGTTGTCAATCCAGATGAAAAATATACTAAACGCGCAATTTTGTTAACGGTGGCTAGATTGTGGGACATAATGGGATTTGTGGCTCCATCCATTTTATACGCAAAACTCTTAATTAAGGAGCTTTGGTTATTAAAGTGTGACTGGGATGACACACCACTACACCACGTGGTCTCTGCGTGGAGTCACTTTTGTTCTGAGCTCTCGGCACTTAAGGGGCTTCAACTTCCTCGTCACCTTGGGGTGAAGGAAGGATGTGAAGTTCGCCTCATTGGCTTCGCTGACGCTAGCGAGTGTGCTTATGGTGGCGTCGTACACATGCAAGTACACAGTGGTTCCGGATACTCAGTGCAACTCGTGTGCGCCAAGTCTAAAGTTGCACCGATAAAAATTATTTCAGTCGCAAGATTGGAACTCTGTGCAGCAGTGTTGTTAGCTAAATTGCTTCGTAAGGTCCTAGGCAGAATATCTCCGCATTATAATGTAAAAGATGTATTTGCCTTCAGCGATTATAAAATCGTGCTTGCATGGATAAATTCCTCCCCGCATCGTTGGCAGACTTTTGTCGCCAATCGGGTCGTAGCACTTACCGAACATATACCCGCTTATTGGTTCTATCACGTAGCAGGCTCCGAGAATCTAGCAGATTGCTTGTCACGTGGTCTTACTCCGGCTAATCTTATCAAACACCATTTATGGTACAACGGTCCTCCATGGGCTTCTCGTAGTCCCTCTGAGTGGTCTATCGATACCTTTGATCGCAATAAGCCCATCGAAGATATACCAGAACAAAGGTCCGCCGAGCTTGTACTTACCACAGACTTGCCTGAATCACCACTGTGTGAACTCATTCAACGCGTATCATCGTGGCCCAAGTTATTGCGAATAAAGTACGTGTACGTACATCGGTTTATGAAAAAACTCCCTATTTGTAAATTTATTTCGAGTTCTGACTTACAATTTGCCGAAAATAAGCTTATATGTCACGTGCAATATTTGCATTTCGCTGAAGATTTGGAGAACTTAAAAAATAATAAACCTTGTTCCTCAGCGCTTGTTAAACTTAGACCTTTCATAGATAAAAATGGTATTATTCGTGTCGGAGGCCGACTTTCAAACTCTAGCGAGCACTACGACTACAAATATCCATATATCCTACCTCGTCGCGATCGTGTTGTTGAATTGCTTATTGAACACTTTGCGTTTTCACATGCTTGACAACCCGCGCTACGCATATAGAGATAGCGACAGATTTGAGTGCCGTGTCATTTCTGGACGCCTTGAAACGATTTCTTTCTCGTCGGGGGCCAATAAAATGACTTTATACTGATAATGGGGCGTGCTTCGTGGGCACGCCTTCTTATTTACGAGATTTTTATAAATTTGTCGATAAGGAGCTTAATCCTCGACTTCACGAGGGGCTGGCTAAAAACTGCATTGAATGGAAATTTATACCACCCGTGTCTCCCCATTTCGGTGGATGTTGCGAGAGTATGATAAAGGTAAACAAGTCGCATCTCTTTAAAGTAATAGGTCAGCAAATTCTTTCTTACGAAGAGCTCTTAACGGTTTTAACGCAAATTGAGGCACTCCTCAACTCACATCCGTTGACGGATATGAGTAGTGATTCTGCAGAAACATCTGCACTCAAGCCTGCTCATTTTCTTAACACATTCCCATGTTATTTAGTTTAATCCAGCGACATTCTCTTTTAGACAGCCTCGTCCAGTCTTTCTGGCAACGATGGCGTAGTGATTACTTGCATAAACTGCAGGTTAGGGCTAAATGGAATTCCCCTGCGGCTCCCACACTCGTGGGAACTGTGGTAGTTATTATGAAGGATAATGCACCGCCTCTATCATGGCCCCTAGGAGTCGTGGAGAAGGTGCACCCTTCTAAAGATGGGATAGTCCGCGTTGCAACCGTTAAAACTGCTAAAGGCAGTTTCGTACGTCCAGTGGTACGTTTATGCCCATTACCAAACCAATAATGACTGGCTTGACATTTAAATACATACATATAGTATATATATTTTATTACTAATTTATAGCGCAAACTTAAAGTAATAATAAATAATTGTTATATTTTATACGCATAGGCTTATGTTATAACCACACAGTCTTTAATATTTATTTGATCGTATCATGTATCATAGTTAATAGAGGTGATGTTTATTTTATTTATTTTATAACTATTTATTTTAAAGGCAACCCTTTATGGCCGGGGGGATGTAGGTGCCATCTAGTTTATTTTATATCATGCATTTTTCTAAATTTACCCTCCTTTAAATATCTATATTTCGGGCGTTCGTATCCCCTCACCCACACGCCTAGTATGTATCGCTGAGAACGCCACGCAAATCAGTCAACGGAAGGAGAAGTAACCGCGCCGCGTATTAATACTTTATAAGACATATATAATCAAATTAGTGGTTAGTAAAGTTTTGTGTCCGCAAAAGAGAGGAAGAAGCGTTAGATCGTCTGTACCTTGGTGAAACCTGCCTCCGGAGCGTGGAAGATCTACGAGGGCGGCGGTGATAAGGTAGGCGTCCAATTTATTTAACGAACGCCCTTTCTCTCAACCAGCATCCTTTTACAGTCCAGGATCGAAGACCACAAGCTTCGCTATTTAAATTCTCTCTCCACATAACAAATAGTAATAACAATATTTTAATTTTTTTATCTCAAATGCATTCCGTCGTATTAGAAGTAAGTCAAAGTCATTACATTTTAATGTTCTTTGGTTAATCGCGGTTATAATATTCGCATTTTACAAACTTTTATTTAACTTGCAATGTAACTATGTTTGTTCGGGTGGAATCTTGCAACTCAGTTTTAAAGCAGATATCTTCAACCGATTGAACTGAAATTCTGTATACACGTTTAGTTTGAATGACAATGCATGGGAAGCTGTATGACGTTATTCTGAATCCAACATAGCGGAACACCCAAGATGGCGGACTAGTTATTTTTAATGCACTCCTAGAATATGGGTATCAAATGAAAGGGCTTGCTGAGGATAACTCGAAAAATAAGCTGACGTCACTCTAAATCTAATATGGGGGACTTCTAAAGATGGCGGACTAAGTTTTTTATGCTTTCCCTACAATATGGGTATCAAATAAAAGGACTTGCTGAGAATACGAATGCGAGTTAAAAAAAATAAGATGGTGATCATAAACTCCGTTGCTCCAATCCGTCTGAAATTTTGGTGTACTGGGGTTTTTGGAGTCCTAGATTATGATATTGAGGTCGAATTGTTCGAGTCTGTAGCATCAGTTGGTTAACTTTGACTTGTGTAATTTGGCGAGATAGGCGTCAACAGCATTGGTTTGCAACCTGTCTAGGAGAAGGTAACTCCAAAATCAAACCCGGAACTGTGTTTCGTAAGGCACAAGTAAGCTTCGAGCTCAAATAAGTGGCGCATTCCTCCAAACACCCATGTTACACCCTGAGTGGCACCATGGTGTAACATGATGTCAATCCGTCTGAAATTTTGGTGTACTGGGGTTTTTGGAGTCCTCGATTATGATATTGAGGTCGAATTATTCGAGTCTGTAGCGTCGGTTAGTAAACTTTGACTGCCCAAAGGTCTGGTGAATGGTGCCATTGGACATATTACAGAAATTATATGGCCCTGCTTCCGGAGAGCACAAATGTAATATGATACTGACATACCATCCGTCCGTATAGACATCTGTAGACGGTATTCATCTTATTCGACCCAAGACTGCAATTTCCAGCAAAATATAGTCACGGCACTTCAGAACAAAGAATGCTGCCAATTATATTATCTCGGGCTTGCACAGTACGTAAAATGCAGGGTAGTACTGTCGACCATGCCATTGTCTACTTAGGCTCGAAGCTCTTCGCTGCTGGTCAAAAATACTTGGCCTTAAGTAGGGTAAAAGTCATTAGAAGGTCTCCTTATTGAAAAGCTAGACTGTTCAAAATTAACCAACAAACGATCTTGCAACAATGATGCGTTGAATGAGATGAACAAACTGAGAAACCTGTCCAGCGATAACTAAAAAGTAAAAAATAAATTAAATTTAAAAAAACTTTTTTAAAAACAAACTTTTATTTAAATGCACTAAAAAGAATAAAATAAACTTTTCCTTTAAAACTGTTACATCAACTTATAACGTCATTACACAATTTATATGATGTAAAAACTGGTTCCCATGCATTGTCATTCAAACTTAACGTGTATACAAAATTTCAGTTCAATCGGTTGAAGATATCTGCTTTAAAACTGAGTTGCAAGATTCCACCCGAACAAACATAGTTACATTGCAAGTTAAATAAAAGTTTGTAAAATGCGAATATTATAACCGCGATTAACCAAAGAACATTAAAATGTAATGACTTTGACTTACTTCTAATATGACAGAATGCATTTGATATAAAAATTAAAATATTGTTATTACTATTTGTTATGTGGAGAGAGAATTTAAATAGCGAAGCTTGTGGTCTTCGATCCTGGACTGTAAAAGGATGCTGGTTGAGAGAAAGGGCGTTCGTTAAATAAATTGGACGCCTACCTTATCACCGCCGGCCTCGTAGATCTTCCACGCTCCGGAGGCAGGTTTCATCAAGGTACAGACGACCTAACGCTTCTTCCTCTCTTTTGCGGACACAAAACTTTACTAACCACTAATTTGATTATATATGTCTTATAAAGTATTAATACGCGGCGCGGTTACTTCTCCTTCCGATGACTGATTTGCGTGGCGTTCTCAGCGATATATCATACATACTAAGCGTGTGGGTGAGGGGATACGAACGCCCGAAATATAGGAATTTAAAGGAGGGTAAATTTTGAAAAATGCATGATATAAAATAAAATAGATGGCGCCAACATCCCCCCGGCCATAAAGGGTTGCCTTTAAATAAATAGTTATAAATAAGATGAACATCACCTTTATTAACTATGATACATGATACGATCAAATAAATATTAAAGACTGTGTGGTTATCACATAAGCCTATGCGTATAAAATATAACAATTATTTATTAATACTTTAAGTTTGCGCTATAAATTAGTAATAAAATATATATATATATATATATATATATATATATATATATATATATATATATACTCATTACTTGCATAGCTGTGCATAACGCTGTAAGCGTTGTGCTTTGTGCAAAACGATATAAATTACAACTTCGAAAATGTCATTTTTATAGATGAAAAAGTATTTTGCTTATCTGCTTGTGGTCGTTTATTTTTGTGGAGAATTAACAACACCAGATACGATGAGAGAAACATAATAACTAATAACAGAAGTGGCCGAATGACATTGGGTTTTTGGGGGTGGATGTGCCAAAATGATCCGGGAGAACTGATCGAGGTTGTTGGAAGTTAAATGGACAAATATATAAGGAAACCAATGAGGAAGTGCTACTGCCAACAGCCAGAGTATTTTATCCGAATGAGTATGAAATAATTGTATTCATTCAAGATAATAGCTCTGTCCACAACTGAAGGATAGTACAAAATTATTTAAGCGAAAATAGGAACTTCGAGCGAATCGCTTTTCCTGCTCACAGTCTGGACTTAAATCCAATAGAAAACTTGTGGGGAAAAATGATACAACTTTGGCATAATACTGAAATAAAGTTAAAGTTACAGCCTATATACGTCCCACTGCTGGGCACAGGCCTCTCCTCATTTCTGAGAGGGTTTAAGGGCAAGGCAATGTCCGCCGCGCTGCCCATGACTTCGAAATTTTTTATTTTATTTCTCTGACAGGCAGGTTTCCTCACGATGTTTTCCTTCACCGCCAAGCACGTGGTAAATCAGCACATAAAATTTCAATTAACAATTTCATTGGTGTCGGCGGGGATCGAACCCGGGTTGCTCGCGTACTGTGAAATTTACAGCGAGCGCTAAGCATCTGAGCTACCACGGCTCCTACTGAATGGCTTCTACTACTACTGGCTCATACTGAAATAAGGTCTATCGAAAATTTAAGGCGACATGTTCTAAAAACATGGGAATCCACGAGAGGAAGTATTTTTTGTTACAATACGGTGCGATCAATGCGTCAACGGCTTAGTGACGTGTGCCGAAGGAGGATATACTCGTTCCTGATTTTACTTTACTTATATATTGTGTTATAATTTACTTTTAATATATCTCAAATAAAATAAAACACCGTTAAATTCTTTTAATTTTCAACAAAAAAGCTTTCAATGCGAAAAAGAATTCGTTGGATTTTATCAAATTATTTCATTTTTTACTCGTGGGGGAGGCCTATGCTCAGCAGTGAACTTTTGATAGGCAGTAATAATTTCAATAAAAGTCCATGTAACATGTTCCCATTAACTACGCTACGCTTGAAGTTATTCGACAGATCCTTGTAGGGCAGCGTTCGAGACATGCGACACTTCTTCTCGTTTTTTATCTTTTTAATGTTTTTTTTCTGTGATAGATTGTCTTATATTATGATCGTAGCAGGAATAGATCGGTTCGACCGGGGTAGGACCACGTTTTCACATAATACCAGCGTAAAATGACACCTTAATACTGCTGTGTTTCGTATGGTGAGTGTAGAGAACCGGATACCCTTTTACTGGAAGCGAAGCATTCCATCTCAGTCCTCAGAAATGATAACGCATCTGCATTGTGGTTCTTAATTTGACGGCTCCGTGGCGCAGTGGCTCAGCAATTGAGTTACAGCGCTAAGGATCGCGGGTTCGAATCCCGCACGGAACAAGTATTGGTATGGCTTACAAATAATTGTTCCGAGTCTGGATGTTTGTCCTTGCGCAATTTATGCTTGTAAACAGCCCCAACGATACAGCAGAAATAAACGTTTAAAAAAATGGATAAACGTAGCCGTATGTCTATGGGCCACAGCATCCACTTACCATCAGGCAGACTGTGTGTTTGTTTGTCACCCTTATTCTATAAAAAAGCCCAACACTTGTGTTTTCACAGTTTCTATTTGGATTCCAACTGAGGATCCCCAACTTGGTAGTTAGGTATTTTAAGCACTTGGCCTTGTGGCACACACTATATCCGAATACTTATGTTCCCACAATCCTATCGGTTAACCTTTACATACCCATGCCTGATACCCGTTAGGTATAGTAAAGTGTACTTTTTACACTGTACTATACCTAACGGTATCAATCTTTACCTATCTACACCCTATAGGGTGTAAATAGGTAAAGATTGATACTAATATATTTTGCTCATTTGATATTTTTCGAAAATATTTGGAAGTCTGTCTTGAAGCTTGGTCAAATTAAGTCGGAAGGATATTATTTTAGCTTAAAGATGATACATTTTGTGATCACAAACTCCTATGAAAAATAGTAATCTACGCTAAAAAAAATTATAGCATAGATTACTATTTAAATCTCAGATTTAATATTTAAGAGTTCATAGAGAGGTCATTTTTTTTAAAACTTTTAGTTTCATATTTAATACCTACGATACTGTTTATTTTATAAATGACAGAGCAATGCAAAGGCATATCGTCTTTTTGTCCTTATAAACGGTGTAACTCTTACTTCGATTTCATCACCATCAAAGTCAAAATTTTATATGAAAACAATTTCATTGAAATAAAAATAAAGATATCATTTTTATCTAGTTTCAGTTTATTTATCAATGTTATAATTTTAATTAAAGAAAATTTCCTTTCCTGTTGTGTTAAATGCATGGACTGAATTTTAAAATTATTCAAAATTCAATCTTGTATCATCAAGATATAATTCCTTTTCCTGCATTTTGTGACTGCTCCCTTATATCTAACGCTGACTTGACGTAAGGTGCATTTTGATTTAATACGCGCGCCATAATAAACCCTATGCTATTTTGACAAAAGTCGCATCCGAGACGTGCAAAGTATTATGAAGATTAGCGACGTCGTAACTAGGTTTAAGCTCGCAAGTTTGATATCAGAGAGTAGTTCTGTCTCTTCTACTCTACTAATGTCTATTCTGTGCTATTGTATAAATGTGTATATTCTACGACTGTGCGTCATTACGTTTACAGCGCTAGCCGTAGCAAGACACGGTTCCGAGTATTTGAAGGCTTTATTTCGCGTGCCGAATTAATAAAAAGTGCGGGAAAAATGAAATTTGTTTGTGAAGTTTAGCGTTTTTATTGCGATTAGGTTTTTTTGGGGAATTTATGAGTTAGATGTATAGTGTCCGGTTAAAATGTAATGTAATATGTAAATGTTATAATGTATTTTTACTCGTATATTGGGTTGATGATGTTCTTGATGGTTATGAATACTAATCACAAAATAATAAAAAGTTCATAATTATAACATATTCAAAGTTTAATTATTCTATTCGAAATGAAACTTCTACTCTAGACGTATAGTTTTTTATATAGACTTTTGTACAAAAGCTTTAGTGGCGGTTGTAAAAAAAATGCTCTATTCATCGGCGCTTACGTAAGTTATATATGACGCTTATTTAATTCATGTTTTAAATAGTATTATTTTAAGCACTGTTTGACACTGCATTAAGTATTTTATGAAAATAGTTACCACACACTGAAACCGAAAACTGAGGAAATATTTTATTTTTCATTCCTTTTGTAAATGAATATATCTGAATATTATTCTTTGTTATTAGCTAATCCTTATTTAAACCACATATTAAATTTATGTCTTATGTACATAAGTATAGGAAAATGTAACGCAAAAATTGTGTAGTTAAATTTTATTTTTAAGTTTTTTGTATTAAATATACACACGCCAATATTTTTTATTCCATTTCTCCCAAGGTTGTTAGTATACTGACTGTATACTGACTAGTATAGAGTGCCATAAGACATTATCGCCCTTTGTTGAAAGTATTTGCAATAAAGATAATTATAGGTATTATAGTTAAATTGATTTCTAAATACAAATTATTAGGAAATTAGCAATGTTACAGTTTATATTACATGAACCACAGTTGGTCTCAGGCTTCCATTTACTTCTGAAAATGTTTTTTTTAAATGCTTCGAATGAAGGTGACATACGAGCACAAAGTTCACCTTGTGATAAGTGTAAGGTGTGGCCCATAGACATCTACATTTACCCTCGATTAAGAAGCGAAGTACTCGAATGCGTTGACACCCCTGAGGACTAAGATGGAATGCCTCGTTTCCAGTAAAAGGGTCTCCGGTTCTCTACACTCACCATACGAAACACAGCAGCCTTAAGCCGCTATTTTACGCTGGTGTTCCGTGAGAGCGTGGTCCTACCCCAGTTGAGCCAACCCATTCGTACTACAGCCATAATATAGCTGCAGCATGGCTCTACTACGTATAATGTATGGGCGCAGCTACTCGTGCTACAATGCGTTTTGGCGAACTTCACAACTTGATCTAAACATTTTACTTCTCAAATTTCTCCTCGATTATTTTCTGCATAGAGGACGTGGTAGGTCAGGCCGTGAAACCTCAATTCACAATTTCATTGCTGCCAACGGAAACCGAACTCGGGTCGCTCACATACTATGCTATGAAAGGCGAGCGGTTAGACCCTGAGACACAACGGCCTTTAGGAAAATAATAAATGAATAGAAATACCACAAAATAGCTACTTACTTTGCGAACATAAGGAGATGCTCATTGAAATGTGAGAGTATAATCTACATACAAAATTCTAAGAAAATTTCTCCAGTCGTTGATTTCGTAGAAAACTTAAGATCTTGAGTGGCCACGGCTCTTGAGTAATATTTAAAAATAAAATTTTAAAAATTAAAATAAACTCGCTTATTTTTAGGTTTTTTTTTTAGACTGTTTACTTTTTTCATATATATTAGGGACCTGAAAATTTTTTTAAATTAAAAACATTCATTGCCAATTTTATTCGAAGATTGAAATCTCAGTTTTAATTAAATGTGAAAACAACACAAATCTCAACAATATCATTAGTATCAGTTCAGAAAAATAACCCTTTGGCCCAATGACCACAACCTGGAAATAAATTTAAAAAAAGTCATACAATTTCGACCATACGTAAAAGCTTCCCTAGATATAAACATAAAATTATAAAAATACACCAATAGATACCTACTGTAGACACTTTTAATTTACTTGGGTTGAATAAATATATACTATATAATTTATACAATATGTCCGAGTTTGTGGTAATAAAATATAATAGCCGGTATATAAACACTTAATTTTATCGATAAAAACACCCCACAAAAGGCGTACAATAGATAGAGCACTTTTTGTATCTAAATTTTAAGCCATTTTGATACGGTTTTCAACCAATCATATACTCTATATTGTACACCAATAAACATTAAAATAAAAACAAAATAAAATAAATAAAGAAGTGATTTCTTCCAGGCAACCTTATTACGCAAAGGATTGTTCGCAAAGAATGGCTAGGGGGGAGGTGTTTCCTTGCCGTCCGTTAGTCTCGCTAAAATTCAAAAACGGCTTGACCGATTTTGATAATTTTTTTGTGTGTATTTGAGTGGGTCCCTAGATAGCTTCGATTCACATTTGCACCCGGTAGGTGGCGCTGTTGTCGAGATCCAGAAATCATGTCTTCATTATCCATCTTCAAATTCACTTCAATCATGTCAATTCGTGCGTAGCCGGGGCAGGCCGCTAGTATTTTATATTAATTACATTAGAAATGAATAAACCAAACTATAAATATAACTAAAAGTAGAAAAATTAAAAAAAAAGAGTTAAAAACTGCAAAAAATTAAAAATCAAACCACTGAGGCATTATTTTGTGTATTAATATAATACTCTAGAAACTGATAAACTATTATTTAAAACTAACTTCTCAATTAAATGACATCTTGTTACAAAAAACTTCACCTCAGTGTCAACTAGCGACATCTGGTGATCGGAAGTTTATTAGCTCTCATTGTAAATGGATTTACACGGGTTAAACATTTTAATTGTTATACATTACCTTTACCGTTACAGCCTATTAAAGTCCACTGCTGAACATAGGCCTCCCCCATAGATTGCCTCATAAGCGGGTTGGCAACCGCAGTTTTTTTATTTTAGTCATTATTAGAAAGACGCTGCTGCCCATCTCCTGATTTTTTCCCTCTGTCGCCTCTTACGAGACCCACGGGATGATATCTTACACCGCCACTACACGGTTTATACATTAATTGTTATACATTAATAATATTTAAATAAAATTGCAGTCTGAGTGAAGAGGTCAACTATAAAACAAACTTCAAGATATAAATAAATATGCTTTTGTATGTCTGTTGTCTAAAAAGTCTGTGCGCTTTAACATATTTGGCTGCTTCACCTATTATGAACTACTATAGTCAAGCACGGGTATATTTTATAAGGGTTATAAATGATCAAACAGTTCACCCGATGGCAAGTGGATGCCGCGGCCCATAGACATCCGAAATAAATATATTTTACAAAAACATTTTGAAATTCAACAAATTTGAAACAGGAGTTTCCAGAATGTTCTAGAACTTTTATGTATCTTAAATTTTATATTTTCTTATGACACTGTTTAACGTATTTAGTTAAAATATTTTATTTTATTAATACTTAAAATATGTACAATTTTTATGCCTCACTAGTTAATTTATACGTAATTATTCTTTTTGCAACCCTTTGATACATCTATATATATATATTTTTTAGGGTTCCGTACTTATAAAGTCGAAACAGAATCTTTTTGACGATTCGTATTAGTTTTAGTTGTAAGCTTACATGCATTTTGACATTTATTAGTATTCCATTGTATGACATTATGATTTATTGTCCGTATTTGTTGATTTGATTTCATGATTAATTATATAATGTTTTAAATTTCGTGATGTTATGAATATTGTAAGCCTTAATCTAGGCAGATTGTGTATAATTTTAAATCTCTAAAAACTACAACTAGCACAATAAATGACTTATTCTATTATATTCATCGGTTCAGGCTTGTACTCTGTAACTCGTGTGCTATTACAATTAGGCGAGATACATATCACTGCTTCCATCACTCACGTGATAAAAATGATAACATTATATTCATAAACAAATTTAAAAAAAGAACATTAACTAAAATAATATTAATGTACGATTCCTAATAACTATTATAAATAAAAAGCAGAATATTCTTTAATATATTTTATATCTTCAACAGGTAAAGCGAACGAGAAGCAACGCGTACAAAAAGGTAATTAATGAAATGTAATTAACAAGTAAGAATTTCATTGAAATAAGATATATTTTTACTCAAGTATTTGCTGGGCACAGGTCTCCTCTCACTTCTGAGAGGGTTTTATGGCAAGGAAGTGTCCGCCGCACTGTCCCAATGCGTGTTGGCGGGCTTCACATGTCTTCGAAATATTTTTTTTTTATTTCTCAGCTTAACAATAACAACAGATATTTATATTTTTAGGCCCATAGATAAATCTATCCCGATTAAGAATCTAAATACAGATGCGCTGTCATCTCTGAGGACCAAGATGGAATACCTCGTTTCCAATAAAAATAGTCTCCGGTTCTCTACACTAGCCATAGAAAACACAGCATTATTAAGCTTCTATTTTAGGCTGATAATCTGTGATCTGTGTTCAAAAGTAAATAGACAATATTATCCTTATATCTATAGTTTTCAAATTCATATACCTTCGTATTAAATGTATTCATTCAATTCATAAATTCGCAGATGTTAAATCTTTTTTTGAAGTCCTTTTAAAGATATTAAAAGTTGTTGATGTAAGAGATGCTGCTGTCCATCTCATGTTTTAGTTTCCCTCTATCGCCTTTTACGACACCCACGAGTTTGTCGACTCTACAGAGTCAGAGTACAGAGTCAAAGTTCCAGAAAATATACAACATCTTTCTATTAACAAGTTTATATATTTTACTAAACAAAAGCTGTATAAAAAGGGTGATTATAATAGATATAAATAAATACATGGTTGATAACAACCCCTGGGAATGAGGTGATTCTGTTTCTTTAATAAGTTTTGTAAACATTTTAAGTGATTTGTGATTTCAAATTAAAATATAGATTTAATTTGAAAAGGTATGCTTTGTCTCTCCGTTGAATTTAATTTTCTTTGTGTCTGGAGCACGTTTAGGTGTCGCGTTTTAAAACTTCAATATCCAATTAATTATTTGTTATTTAAACTACAGTGTCAAAGAAAAGCAATATACAGCTCTTCAGTCAAAACGAAGACAGAGTTCGTATTACTGATTTTAATACCTAGCTAGGTCAATATTTATTCAGTTATCTATATTTCTTAAAATAAGGAGAGGGATTCGACTGGCTCGTTGATTTAGTGAGGTCCTAGGTTGGACCAAAAAATAGTTATTGGGTTTTTCTGTCAAAACATTTTCAGTAGCAGACCAGAGCCGGGAAGTTGGCGTTGTTTTACCCTCGTACCTGTCGTGCTAAATTGACGTCCCCACTATGAGAGTGAGAGAAAAGAGAGTGGACCTGTCCTGCGCAGATGGTCTGCCTCCGTTGAGACTGGCTACTGTAATCGAATTACGTTCTGGAGAACGTTTACAAAAAACTAGCTGTGCCCCGCGGTTTCACACGCGTAAATCATAGCGCTTAGCCGCGCGACATGACACTTCGCTTAAAGTTAAAGTTAAAGCCTATATAGTAAGGTCCAAAAGTTTCTGGGGTAATTATCATCCATAAATTCCTTAATATTATAATAACCCTTTTGATACAAACTTAGTATAATAAAGTTTTTGAACTTTGAGCAGGTCAAATTTTGCATATTTTCTGGGATTTTATTGTAAAAGCGTATACATCGCCCCAAGAATGAATTACGGACTCGGTGGAGTCGAGTGGTACTAATAACTTGTACCTGTTCCTAGTATTTAAGTTATGAATATCACATATTTTTGTAAAACTACTTTTATTTTTGTGTACGTACATTACATTTTCATAAAGGTATTGAGAATATATTAATTTCCTTATATTTTTGTCGGAGCGACTCTTTAGGTTTTAAACCATAGATTGCTCTTATGGCCCACTTCTGTAAAACAAATATAATTTCAGTGTCTGTCGCATGTCCCCATAGCAAAATACCATACGACATTATGCTATAGAAATAGCTACAGTGAACAAGTCTAGCTGTTTCAACAATGGTAATATTTCTAATCTTTTGAACGTAGTAGAAAATATATTATGAGGTTGCAGTGAATATACATCTGACAAAGGAACCAAAGCCGCTTAAGTGAGCGTTGTCTAGGGCTTTTCTGCAACAGAGTACCCGTAAAAGAGCTGTTAACGGGAGAACAAGTGAAATGGGTCATTTATTTATGTTATAGAGTCAGCCACTTGCATAGAGTGAGTACCCGCGGATTGGAATGCTTACCTGATAAGTTATAAGAATTGGATGGCTACAGGTGGCCCAAAGCCGTAATTTGCGGCAGTCTATGGTAGGGACTTATGTTCTGCATTTTAGTAATACATATTGACATAGACAGTTAATGCTATCATTTTAAATAATAAACCCTTTTTACTGGATATGAGGCATTCCATCTTAGTCCTCAGGGGTAACAATGCCTCTGCATTTTGATTCTAAATCGAGGATAGATGTAGATGTCTATGGGCCACAGCATCCACTAACCATCAGGTAGGTTGTGTGCTCGCTTGTTACGATATTTCTATATTCAATAAAAAAATACATAAAAACTACCGAAGTGCTGAACATTCACTGGTTTTAGTTGACCCTGTAATAGAATTTGCATGCGTATGTCAAAAAGGATGAAGAAAATTAAGTTAAACCCACATACAATATAATGCTACATTTATTTTGTATTTGGGCTTAATAAAACTTTGACAGCGTATAGCGGCCATCTTAGTAAAGCGATAGCTGTCAAATTTGACTAGAATACTTATTTAGTCTTGATATTTACCCATGAAACGCTACACGATTCAAAAATGCGTTGAAATTGTTAAAATTTATTATCAAAATTTGTGCTCTGTTCGCCTAACGTTCCGTGCGTTGCGACCAATTTATGGCATTCATGTCCGTCCTGCAGTGTACACAATCCGTCGTTTAATGAATAAATTTTAGACAACCGGGTCGGTGATCGATGAAGCAGTGCCTGTAAGTCAAAGAAACGCAAGATCGTTGGAGAATATTGTTGCCATTCGGGACAGTATGCGAGGAAACCCCACACAGTCCATTCCGCGTCGTGCACATGAGCTGGGTCTTTCTGCGACATCAACTTGGCGGATTTTGTGTCGAGACTCGGGTTTTCATCCATACAAAGTTCAATTAACTCAAGAGCTAAAACCCAATGACCACAGACAGCGCCGTGTATTCGCTTATTGGACTTTAGAGCATTTGGCGCCTGACCTTGCTTTTTTAAAGTCATCTTCAGTGATGAGGCTCATTTTTGGTTGAGCGGCTTTGTTAACAAACAAAATTGCCAGATTTGAAGCGACGAAAATCCAAGGGAGATTCATCAGGTGCCTCTACACTCTGAAAAAGTCACTGTTTGTTCTGAATTTTTATCTGCCGTTATCATCGGTCTTTATTTAGGACCCATACCCATAGGACCCATAGGATACCATCTGCTTGGGATCCTATAATTAATAAAATCAAATCCCAACCCAAGCATACAACTGCAAGACTTCAAGATACTGTAAGTTCATACTGCGTAGATCGGAACAAAAATTAATAATTTTTAATCTGGAGGTAACCGTGGTTAACTTTGACATTGGGACGTCAAATACCTCAGTCCCCCCCCGTGACCATGGGTGCTGTAAAGTACTCGAAACGTCGGGAATATAAAATAAGTTAATATACGCGATAAAATCCGTAAAACTAGTTTTATTTAAATGCATTTGACTACTCTAAGCCAGATGACACAAACTTTAACATTATGACTGTAAAAGTATATAGTACGGGATCCGGCTGCAAGATTACTACGTTCATGTACTTTTTAATCAAAATCTAATTTTAATATATAATTATAAGTGGGGGAATACATTTTATCTAGAGTGCCTATCAAAATGTGGCCGCAAGTATTTTGAATTAAAATAATATTAATTGATATTTTCGAAAAAATTTCAATCAGTTAGTGTTCTCAACCAGCGGCGCGAACAGTAGTAGGAACGACTTTATAATACTCCAAAAAATAATTCAACGAGCAATTGCCATCCTCGTCTAACGAGGAGAATTGTTTAATAGTCTTGAGATGGTATTTATTTATTTAATTTTGAAACTGTTCAGGTTTTTATAAGTGAGCATTATCATCATCATCATCATTACAGCCCTTCACAAGTCCACTGTTGAACATAGGCCTCGCACAAGGAATAAAATGAAGCACGGTCCTGAGCCACCTGCATACATCGACTGCATGTCTTACCAGGTCGTCACTCCATCTAGTGGGGGGTCGCCCTACACTTCGCTTACCTGTACGAGAACCTTTTTCCCCATCGGCTGTCAGTTCTTCGAGCTATATGGCCGGCCCATTGCCACTTCAGCTTACTAATCTGTTGGGCTATGTCGCTCACTTTGGTTCTAATGCTGATATCCTCCTCATTTCTAAATTTATCACACAAAGAAACTCCGAGCATAGCCCTCTCCATAGCTCACTGAGCGACCTTGAGCGTCCTCATACGGCCAGCAGTGAAGGACCACGTCTCATATCCATAAGTCATCACTGGTAACACGCAGTAAGTATTTTTGAAAACAATCGTCAGTTTCTTCAGTGCACTATAAGTAGCTGTATGCCTCGGCTACATTTATCAAATGAGTGTGGGAGTAATTTATTTTAAGCAGCACTGTATAACCCTCTTTAAATCTGCATCATATCGACAGGTGTTGCGATTTACTTTCTTGAATTTAATATTAATAGTCGCATCACAACCACGCGATCGTATTCGGTTGAGTCTTGATGTACTGTTCTTATTGAAAGAAGAGTGCTCGCATGTAAATACTTTATGAAAAGCAAGTCTTTTAACTGAGGGAATGTTGAACGTACAATCCA
>JAGSMP010001081.1:0-88681 GCA_029286625.1 Parnassius orleans
ACAATCGTCAGTTTCTTCAGTGCACTATAAGTAGCTGTATGCCTCCGCTACATTTATCAAATGAGTGTGGGAGTAATTTATTTTAAGCAGCACTGTATAACCCTCTTTTAAATCTGCAGCATATCGACAGGTGTTTCGATTTACTTTCTTGAATTTAATATCAATAGTCGAATCACAACCACGCAATCGTGTTCGGTTGAGTCTTAATGTACTGTTCTTATTGAAAGAAGAGTGCTGGCATGTAAATACTTTACGAAAAGTAAGTCTTTTTAACTGAGGGAATGTTGAACGTACAATCCAATTCGTGTTTGAGAAAGTAGAAAATTTTCTGTCTGTCCGTCCGTCCGTCTGTCTGTCAGTGGGCTGTATCTAATGATCCGTGATAGGTAGACGGTTGAAAATTTCACAGAATATGTATTTCTGTTGCCGCTATAACAACAATTAATAAAAATTTAAAAATAAAAGGGGCTCCCCTACTAGAAACGTGTATTACAAAGGTACGGAACCCTTCATGCGCGAGTCCGACTCGCACTTGGCCGGTTATATTAAATAGTTTATACATCAGTATCATTCCTATATAAATTTTCCATACCTAAGGGTGGTAAAATAGAATAGATAATCCTAGAGCGGAAGTAACGTTTATATACAAAAATATATTTAAATTACTACACTACAATATAAACTGCTACATTCGATTCCAGCACCTATAAACGAGCACTCAAAAGTTATAAGCCAACAGAGAATTGAAGTGTGATTTATTCGAGTTTATAGCAAACCCAGCGCTAACCCTTATAAAACAAAATATTGGTCAAGGCCAATTTCGAAATACAGCGAGTTATTCACGTTTTATTTCATAAAATAAAAACGTAATTTAAAGTGAATGTCACTGTGAAGATTTGGATCTCTCTTATTGACTCAATTACGTCAGAAGTCATATTAACCTTATCAAAGATTTTGGCAATTTTTTAGTAATGACAACCACACGGTTTCTCTTTCTTATCTTCATTATATTCTTTGATTATATCAATTACCACCAACAAAAGTCCTGATGAACTTAGACCTCCCCAAGAAATGCCACTAACCGTGATCCTGAGCCACCTGCATCCATCAACTTCTGCATCTCTTCCCAGATTGTTACTCCATTTAGAAGACCGCCCTAAACTTCGCTTACCGGTACGATTTAAGTTCGCGGGTTGGAGGCCAAGAATTAAATAAAAATATTTAATAAACACAAATTAAGAAAAGCTAAGACAGATCATTATGTCCAACCATTCTCATCTCTTAAATAATTATCTCATAATTTAATAATAATTTATAATAACCTTTTTTAATTTGAATGCTTTGTCACCTCTTATGATACCCACGAGTTGATAAAGGGCAGTGGATTCTGTCACGCTGCCACTACACTACATCCATTACACATTTTTCGGTATTGCACCAATATATAGTTTTTATAGCTATTTACGGTTTTAACGTGTATCACAAATTATTATTTTTTATTTATAGGTACTTAATATATGAATTTATATTAAGCTATAGCTACATCGCTTAAGAGTAATTTATCCTAACTTACTTGACTTACTTATGGGACTTTATTTTCAAACCACAAACATTACTGTGTTTCCTAAAATACATTTTGCGCTACAATATATAAGTCTTGTTTAGTAAAAACTTCAAAGAGTTTAGAAGTTATTCAGACATAATTGAAATTGATGACGGAGTTATCATCGACTATATTTAATTTATATTTTTGTCATTTGAATCTCTATATAGTCACTTCCCGCCGTCTGTACGCTTAGATCTTTTAAAATACGCAACCGATTTTGATGCAGTTTTCGTCAATAGACAAAAAAAAATTTAAGAAAATAGTTTATATGTATAATACTTGTATGTTGTATTTTATATAATTCTTCTGTCCGTGTGTATGTGACTGAACTCCTAAACGGCTGGACCGATTTTGATGAAATTTTGTGTGTGTGATTAGGTTGATTAGAGAATGGTTTAGATTCACAATTGGACCCGGTAGGTGGCGTTGTTGCCTACGAGATTTCTACGAGAGGCGTGTCAAAAGACCTAGATATATAACATTAAGGATTTTTCCCATTTTTCCCGATCAAGTAAGTTTTAATTAAATATTTATTTTTGTAAAAAAATTCACGTTTCTATGCAAAACGACCTATGCAAAACGACAATTTATTGATAAAGAGCTATTTTATCCCTTGGGTATCGTAAGAGACGACTGTCGGAAAAGCCAAAAAGGTCTTATGGCTTTCGACGGATGGCGATATAACAATCTTGCTTAAGCCACCCTTAAATTACCCAGGTTGGAGACGAGAAGCACCGTCAAAGGTGCGTGATTTCTGGTGCGATAATAGTCAACAACTGACTTACAAAATTTAAAAAAGGTATAAAAATTATTTAGGTTAGATTAAAAAAGGCGGCTAAAAACAATTTCAAAAATGGTATGTTAACGATTCCCATGATCGTTAGTAAAAAAAAATCTTAATTTATATCCCAAAAGTCTATTCTTTTTTAAATTATGTAAATTAATAATAATAAAAAAACAAAGAAAAAATTTAAGACTAAGAAACTATGTAAATTACTTTATATCGTATAAACGTCTAATACATTTAATTTATGTAGAATAGTACTTTGGAATAAGGAGGATTAAACTTTTAAAATACCGACTGCAATGAACTAAAATTAATTAAATAATTTCTAGTTAATTTCCACATAGCTTTTGACGCCGGTTCATAGACATGTTGTATAAATGAAATTAAAGACCCGCTTTCAGAGGCTATAAGGTTGAAATTATTATATTATCTTTAGTTCTTCTAAGTCGGCTAAAATACTATTAAGTTGTGCATTTGTTCATATACACCGTAAGGGTGGGTATAAAACGGATAATGGTACCTACATTATGAGAAAAGCTTTTGCGAATAAGAATGCTCTTGACTATCATATTGTTATATTAGATATCACTTTTGTATTCTGTTACACAAAATGTTGGAGCATTATGATGTTTTATTTTCTGTTCTTACTATCCGTAATAAATATGTATTTAGAGTAATTAGGTATTAATGTTCTCGTTTGTTTGTCAATGTTTGGTTGTACTGTATTTATAATATTCACATTATTATTTTTACAACATATTATACTAATAAACCGTGGTCTATGGACATCGTGAGATGCGTGACAGATCTTTGATCGTTAGAGCTGTGGCAGATCAAAGGCTGAACGACTTTCGTAAATTTCACAATACGCGAGCAGCCCAGGTTCGATCCCCACCGGCAACAATGAAATTGTTAATTGCAATTTTAAGTGCTCATTTACCACGTGATCAGCGGTGAAGGAAAATATCTTGGAAGCCTGCATATTTGAAATTAAAATTATATTTCGAAAACATGTGAAGTTTCAACCAACACATTGGGGCGACGTGTCGGACATTTTCTTGCCCTAAAACCCTCTTAGAATGAGAGGAGTCGGTGGCTGTTAGCAGCGTCAAAGTGCGAGTCGTCTGATACTACGATCGCCAATACAAACCAAGCGTAATTCTATTAAGGCTAATCGTAATAACGGTAGGGCCCATGTCTTGCTATGGTTATTTACGGACTAATAATTATGGTGATAATGACTGTATTTTGACAATTTGTCCTGAGCTACCACGGATCTCCTTTGTTAAGGTAATATCTTAAATAAACCTTATCTATTCCTATAATCTGAAACCCGATTTACAACCACACAAATAGAAAACGTATCGATCTTGTCAACGTGGTAAATCAGCATCTAAAATTGCAATTAACAAGGCAACACATGCACAATTTGTATTGGTCCCAACAGGGCAATCATTTGCCCGCGTCATGTGAATTTAAGTTTAATAGGCTGTTACCTATAAAGCCTATCAAAAGTCCACTGCTCAACATAGGCCATAGGAGGATATTTGCTATAGTTTCCACGCATGGCAGGCGAGCTTGCAACCGCAGTTTTTATTTTTAGTTGTTATAAGGAAGACGCTGCTGTCTATGTGCTGGTTTGTTAATCTCTGTCGCCTCTTACGACACTCACGGGACGATATAGTTGTTCATGGGCGGCGGTGGTCACCATCAGGTGAGCTGCATGCTCGTTTGCCTCTTATATAAAAAAAACATGGTTGTTATTTGGCTATTACTTTATCTCCGCTTGGGTGGATTGCTTGCATATTTCTGTCGTCAAGCATCATTTCATCCCCTCTGTTCTGCTTAAACACAGCACAGTTGCACAGTCTGCAGCGTGTTTTAGTGCCTTTTAAAGTTGGTTGCAGGTGTCTATGGGCTGCGGTAATCAGTTGCCAATAATAAGTCTCGTTTGCCCTTTCTTCTATAAAAACATCAGCAGCTCTTTGTCATATTTGTGTGTTTATAAAAGTTACTATGATGAATGTATTTATACTCTTTCATAAATAAAATATCATGAACACGTTCAATGTGTAAAACGTAAATCAAACACTTTTCTTTTTGCAGTAGAAAGTAATTTTGTTACCAACTTAACGGGTTTCCTGGAATGGCCTTTTCTTGTTAACACGTTGTGTTATTCATGATTAAATGTAATAAGGCTGTTCATACTGAAATAATGAAAACTTATTCGAAAAATATATTTATAATTTCACAGTATCTGGTCGCTACTTTTGGAGTTTCTACACTTTTCAATTATCATAATGTTAATAAATATTTATTAATGAGTATTTTTTTCACACTTTAAATATCAACTTTTGTCTCTAATTTAAATGTACTCTATTCCGGTGTAGTAAGTTTTTGTGTTTCTATTAATTTTAGTGACGAAATAAGATAAATAAGAAAGAAATGTGTGCGTATTTGTGTAATCTACTCGTTTCGGAGATGTTCTTATACGTGGTAGTGGCATGCTACAGCTATATTATGGTCGCAGCGTGGAACTGTCTGATAGTGGAAGAACCACGCTTTCGCAGAATATTAGCGTGAAATAGCAGCTTAATGCTGCTGTGTATCGTATAGTGAGCGAAAAGAACCGGAGACCCTTTTACAGGAAACACGATTCCATCTCAGTCGTCAGGGGTGACAACGCATCTGCATTTTGATTCTTGCTCGAGGATATATGAAGATGTCTACAAGATGTTTACAAAAAAAATGACTTTTTGAAATGAAACGCCGATTTCATATATAAGGACCTAATATCTTAATAAAAATTCAATTAAGATAAGTAATTAGGATATTTGGGACTACGATTTCTTCATAAATTACCATAAACATGTTAGTATTATATCAAACTAGTGTCAATTTCACGAGGCAAATTTTTATCGAGATGGAGCGAGGACGAGCATCTGGAGCCGGACTGATGCCGAAAAATCGATTTTCTTTTTTTGTCTTTCTTTTCCTTTTTCAAAATTGAAGTCACAAACAAACTTAAAGTCCACCCATAAATAAATATCCTCTGCAGCCCAGGTGTTCATACCTAAAAACAACTTCAAACTAATAAGGCTAAAGCTGCGTTGTCACCTCCCAGGGCCAAATTGGAATGCCTCACAGCCTGTGATTATCATAGCTCCCAAAAACTTTCATACCACTGCAATGCAGGCACTCTTACTTCGGTGCAGTAATAGATTAAAGGGTGGGTACCATCAGTAACTACCCAGACGAAATCCTTAGCAAAAATAGTCCTACTACTTAGTGTAATCCCAAATATGCTCAACACATCTATGTTGGTCTGCTGACTGCTGATCATGAGGTCCCGGGTTTGAATCCCCGGGTCGGGCCAAAAAAAAAACAGTTATTGAGTTTTTGCGTCAAGAAATTCTCAATAGCTGCCCGACGTCGGGAAGTTGGTGTCTCACCCCGTGCCTCCTGCGCCTGATCTCACTCAGGTTGTATCAGTTTACCGTTCCATTGGTCTAGGAGGTGAGGAATAGAGAGTGCACATACACGAATACACTTGGGCACTATAATCTTGTCCTGCAGATGGCTAGTCTCTGTTGAGGCTGGCCGCCTTGACCGAAATTCGGTTTAGAGGACATTATTATTATTATGTTGGGGAACGTAAAGGTGCCATGTTCAACAAAAATAACGTGCCAACTGTGTTCGTCGCCCAGCATGTTGTGAAGGCGGCATTTGTGATATTGTGTAGGCCTCACTTCTTTTGCTATTTTCATCTAAATCCATTTTTGACTAAACACGGTCCGATTAGTCCTCTTTGGACTCTGCCCTATCCTTCAGGAACTAGAGGCGTGACGTTATGTATTATGCACTTACAACAAAATTATTTCAATACATTCATTCTTGGTGTTTTTATCAAAAGACCTGTTGCCACCTTCTGACATAAGGATATTATGAAATAAACCTTTTTAAATATGATAAAGGTACAAAGTATCGTTTTTATTACCAAGAGATATTATCCACTTCATAGCTTATGTTCGGTTAAATTTACTTACCCCAGTTTTCCTCTTTTGAAGTTTTCTTCATATATACTCGTAGTTGCTATAAATAATATTTGAAAGCAAAATGAATAGACGTACCATCATCATTATCAATACAGCCCTTCACAAGTCCACTGCTGAACATAGGCCTCCCCCAAGGATTGCCACAAAACAAGGTCCCGAGCCACCTGCATCCATTGACTTCCTACATTTCTTACCAGGTCGTCACTCCATCTAGTGGGGGGACGCCCTACACTTCGCCTGCCGGTACGAGGCTGTCACTCTAGAACCTTTCTTCCCATCGGTTTTCGGTTCTTCGAGCTATATGGCGGCCATTGCCACTTCAGCTTACTAATCCTTTGGCTATGTCGGTTACTCTGGTTTTACTGGATATCCTCATTTCTAAGTTTATCACGCAGGAAACGAGCATAGCTCTCTACGTCTCGTAATCTGACCGACCTCGAGCTTCCTCATACGGCCAGCAATGAAGGACCATGTCTCAGATCCATAGGTCATCACTGGCAGCACGCACTGGTTGTACAATTTAGTTTTGAGGTTTTGAGGTATGCCTGACGAGAAGATGTGTCGTAATCTCCCGAACGCAGCCCAGCCGAGTTGAATCCGTCGATTGACCTCTCGGTCGAAGTTGGACTTACCTAGTCGGACTATTTGTCTCAGGTAAATTCTTTCAGATTCTGCCATAAGGACTATATTATCGTCGGCAAATCATAGGTGAGTGATGTACTCGCCATTGACTCTATAAATATGTATACGTCTATAAATATGTAAATAATAAAATATAATAATATTTTATTATTTATATATTTGAACAATAAAATATAAAAGAGACTTTTAAACAAATATAAATTCTAATGAATAATATTGCGGTTGTTTTTTATAGATGTTAATTATTAATTTATTAATAGTAACAATATGAAAACTTGTACTGGTTGACTAAATAGTTCTTGTACTGGCTGAATAAATAATTAAACAAATCAGTAGTTACTTGTAAAATAATCAGTGATGTACGCGTACTGTTATACTTTAGTTAACTAAGTATACAGGTGCTGACAGAATAACAGTGTTGTAGATTTCACAATACGCGAGCAGCCCAGGTTCGATCCCCACCGGCAACAATGAAATTGTTAATTGCAATTTTAAGTGCTCATTTACCACGTGATCAGCGGTGAAGGAAAATATCTTGGAAGCCTGCATATTTGAAATTAAAATTATATTTCGAAAACATGTGAAGTTTCAACCAACACATTGGGGCGACGTGTCGGACATTTTCTTGCCCTAAAACCCTCTTAGAATGAGAGGAGTCGGTGGCTGTTAGCAGCGTCAAAGTGCGAGTCGTCTGATACTACGATCGCCATACAAACCAAGCGTAATTCTATTAAGGCTAATCGTAATAACGGTAGGGCCCATGTCTTGCTATGGTTATTTACGGACTAATAATTATGGTGATAATGACTGTATTTTGACAATTTGTCCTGAGCTACCACGGATCTCCTTTGTTAAGGTAATATCTTAAATAAACCTTATCTATTCCTATAATCTGAAACCCGATTTACAACCACACAAATAGAAAACGTATCGATCTTGTCAACGTGGTAAATCAGCATCTAAAATTGCAATTAACAAGGCAACACATGCACAATTTGTATTGGTCCCAACGGGGCCAATCGATTTGCCCGCGTCATGTGAATTTAAGTTTAATAGGCTGTTACCTATAAAGCCTATCAAAGTCCACTGCTCAACATAGGCCATAGGAGGATATTTGCTATAGTTTCCACGCATGGCAGGCGAGCTGGCAACCGCAGTTTTTTTTATTTTTTAGTTGTTATAAGGAAGACGCTGCTGCCTATGTGCTAGTTTGTTAATCTCTGTCGCCTCTTACGACACTCACAGGACGATATAGTTCTTCATGGGCGGCGGTAGTCACTTACCATCAGGTGAGCTGCATGCTCGTTTGCCCCCTCTTATATAAAAAAAACATGGTTGTTATTTGGCTATTACTTTATTTCCGCTTGGGTGGATTGCTTGCATATTTCTGTCGTCAAGTATCATTTCATCCCCCTCTGTTCTGCTTAAACACAGCACAGTTGCACAGTCTGCAGCGTGTTTGTAGTGCCTTTTTTTAAAGTTGGTTGCAGGTGTCTATGGGCTGCGGTAATCAGTTGCCAATAATAAGTCTCGTTTGTCCTTTCTTCTATAAAAAGATCAGCTTAGCTCTTTGTCATATTTGTGTGTTTTAAAAAAGTTACTATGATGAATGTATTTATACTCTTTCATAAATAAAATATCATGAACACGTTCAATGTGCGTAAAACGTAAATCAAACACTTTTCTTTTTGCAGTAGAAAAGTAATTTTGTTACCAACTTAACGGGTTTCCTAGAATGGCCTTTTCTTGTTAACACGTTGTGTTATTCATGATTAAATGTAATAAGGCTGTTCATACTGAAATAATGAAAACTTATTCGAAAAATATATTTATAATTTCACAGTATCTGGTCGCTACTTTTGGAGTTTCTACACTTTTCAATTATCATAATGTTAATAAATATTTATTAATGAGTATTTTTTTCACACTTTAAATATCAACTTTTGTCTCTAATTTAAATGTACTCTATTCCGGTGTAGTAAGTTTTTGTGTTTCTATTAATTTTAGTGACGAAATAAGATAAATAAGAAAGAAATGTGTGCGTATTTGTGTAATCTACTCGTTTCGGAGATGTTCTTATGCATGCTACAGCTATATTATGGTCGCAGCATGCGTGGAACTGTCTGATAGTGGAAGAACCACGCTTTCACAGAATATTAGCGTGAAATTAGCAGCTTAATGCTGCTGTGTATCGTATAGTGAGTGAAAAGAACTGAAGACCCTTTTTACAGGAAACACGAGATTCCATCTCAGTCGTCAGGGGTGACAACGCATTTGCATTTTGATTCTTGCTCGAGGATATATGAAGATGTCTACAAGATGTTTACAAAAAAAATGACTTTTGAAATGAAACGCCGATTTCATATGTAAGGACCTAATATCTTAATAAAAATTCAATTAAGATAAGTAATTAGGATATTTGGGACTACGATTTCTTCATAAATTACCATAAACATGTTAGTATTATATCAAACTAGTGTCAATTTCACGAGGCAAACTTTTATCGAGATGGAGCAAGAACGAGCATCTGGAGCCGGACTGATGCCGAAAAATCGATTTTTTTTTCCTTTTTCAAAATTGAAGTCACAAATGAACTTAAAGTCCACCCATATATAAGTATCCTCTGCAGCCCAGGTGTTCATACCTGAAAACAACTTCAAACTAATAAGGCTAAAGCTGCGTTGTCACCTCAGGGCCAAATTGGAATGCCTCACAGCCTGTGATTATCATAGCTCCAAAAACTTTCATACCACTGCAATGCAGGCACTCTTACTTCAGTGCAGTAATAGATTAAAGGGTGGGTACCATCAGCATCTACCCAGACGAAATCTTAAGCAAAAATAGTCCTACTACTTAGTGTAATCCCAAATATGCTCAACACATCTATGTTGGTCTGCTGACTGCTGATCATGAGGTCCCAGGTTGGAATCCCAGGTCGGGCCAAAAAATCAGTTATTGAGTTTTTGCGTCAAGAAATTCTCAATAGCTGCCCGAAGTCAGGAAGTTGGCGTGTCTCACCCCGTGCCTCCTGCGCCTGATCTCACTCAGGTTGTATCAGTTTACCGTTCCATTGGTCTAGGAGGTGAGGAAAGAGAGTGCACATGTACGAATACACTTGGGCACTATAATCTTGTCCTGCAGATGGCTAGTCTCTGTTGAGGCTGGCCGCCTTGACCGAAATTCGGTTTAGAGGACATTATTATTATTATGTTGGTCTGGAACGTAAAGGTGCCATGTTCAACAAAAATAACGTGCCAACTGTGTTCGTCGCTCAGCATGTTGTAGAGGCGGCATTTGTGATATTGTGTAGGCCTAACACTTCTTTTACGATTTTCATCTAAACCCATTTTTTTGACTAAACACGGTCCGATTAGTCCTCTTTGGACTCTGCCCTATCCTTCAGGAACTAGAGGCGTGACGTTATGTATTATGCACTTACAACAAAATTATTTCAATACATTCATTCTTGGTGTTTTTATCAAAAGACCTGTTGCCACCTTCTGACATAAGGATATTATGAAATAAACCTTTTTAAATATGATAAAGGTACAAAGTATCGTTTTTATTACCAAGAGATATTATCCACTTCATAGCTTATGTTCGGTTAAATTTACTTACCCCAGTTTTCCTCTTTTGAAGTTTTCTTCATATATACTCGTAGTTGCTATAAATAATATTTGAAAGCAAAATGAATAGACGTACCATCATCATTATCAATACAGCCCTTCACAAGTCCACTGCTGAACATAGGCCTCCCCCAAGGATTGCCACAAAACACGGTCCCGAGCCACCTGCATCCATTGACTTCCTACATTTCTTACCAGGTCGTCACTCCATCTAGTGGGGGGACGCCCTACACTTCGCCTGCCGGTACGAGGCTGTCACTCTAGAACCTTTCTTCCCATCGGTTGTCGGTTCTTCGAGCTATATGGCCGGCCCATTGCCACTTCAGCTTACTAATCCTTTGGGCTATGTCGGTTACTCTGGTTTTACTGCGGATATCCTCATTTCTAAGTTTATCACGCAGGAAACTGAGCATAGCTCTCGTACGTCTCGTAATCTGACCGACCTCGAGCTTCCTCATACGGCCAGCAATGAAGGACCATGTCTCAGATCCATAGGTCATCACTGGCAGCACGCACTGGTTGTACAATTTAGTTTTGAGGTTTTGAGTATGCCTGACGAGAAGATGTATCGTAATCTCCCGAACGCAGCCCGGCCAAGTTGAATCCGTCGATTGACCTCTCGGTCGAAGTTGGACTTACCTAGTCGTACTATTTGGCTCAGGTAAATTCTTTCAGATTCTGCCATAAGGACTATATCGTCGGCAAATCGAAGGTGAGTGATGTACTCGCCATTGACTCTATAAATATGTATACGTCTATAAATATGTAAATAATAAAATATAATAATATTTTATTATTTATATATTTGAACAATAAAATATAAAAGAGACTTTTAAACAAATATAAATTCTAATGAATAATATTGCGGTTGTTTTTTATAGATGTTAATTATTAATTTATTAATAGTAACAATATGAAAACTTGTACTGGTTGACTAAATAGTTCTTGTACTGGCTGAATAAATATTTAAACAAATCATTAGTTATTTGTAAAATAATCAGTGATGTACGCGTACTGTTATACTTTAGTTAACTAAGTATACGGGTGCTGACAGAATAACAGCGTTGTAGATTCTCTGCAACACATGCTGAGTCAGAACCCTTTCATTGTCCTTCTTAAAATATTATTTTTGTATTATATTTTGTTTTGTTACTTTTGGTCAATGAATAAATATTTTATTATTATTACTATTATTATTATTATTATGTGTTTTATTTTGTTCATTAGTAAACTTCAAAATTCAAATAACAGTAGGTAGGGACTGATACAACACTTTGCTTACATTATAATTTATATTTATAGGAATACCTACGCTCTTTTCTTGAAGGTCCCTAAGTCGTATCGGTCCGTAACAATCGCCGGTGGTAAACAATTCCACAGAGAGGTTGTACAAGGAAGAAAACTACCTGTAAAACGCACAGTGGTGGACCGCCAAGCGCCAGATAGTGTGGATGGTATCGTAAGTTTTGACGCAATGTGCGTTCGTGTAATTTGGCGGCTGGAATTAATCAATAATATAAATTAATAATTGAAAAGAATAATTAATGGTGGTAGATGCGATAGAAAATGCAAAGGGATGGAACATCCCTTCACAGCGCCGATCGAGCCGAGTCGATCAGAAATAACTCGGTTGTCGACGATTCGAGCCGCTCCGCGCTGGATTCGATCAAGTGGAAGGAGCTGGCACTGGGTTGCCCCGGCCCAGCGATGAGAACAGTATTCCATGTGAGGCCGAACTTGCGCCTTGTAAAGTTGCAAGCTGTGTGCCTGCTTTTTAGAGGCCAATTTGGCCTTCCCTTCCAAGTGACTTGAGTTGCGTCCAACTTGACTCTAGATAGAGAGAGAGCCTAACAGATCGGCTTTTATCTTTGCGGCATGGGCCAGCGTGTCGTATTCTCTGTGCAGAGATGGAAGAGGTGGCTGACAGAAGTTCCCTTGGACAGCCTTGGCAAGAGACCAGAATGCAGGGGTTCCCGAAGGAAGGCGAACTAGCTTCTCGCCAATTCTGCCAATGTGCTCTGACTTTGCCTTGGCAATGACTTTTTTGAAGGACCTGGAGACGGAATTATACTTCTTTTTAAGAACTCTGGTGTTTACATCCCGAGACTTTGATGCGTCAGCCCAGGCCTGGAGCACTCCTGCTTATAGCGTGATGCTATTTTGGAGCTATCAGGAGCAACCAAACCATGACTGGGATTTGCCACCGATGAGCACCACAGAAGATGGAATAAAAGTTCTATAGAATAGAATAGAATAATTTTTATTCAATATAGATTACATGTGTAATTCTTACTGAAAGTCATTTTTAATTTACCACTGGTTCGAAGAAAAACCTCTGTCCTGGGAAGAACCAGCAAGAAACCCAGCGGACTTTTTTTAAAGTAAATTTTACATTAATGGTTGTACAAACTATTTAAGTACAAAATTTATTTTAGAAACTGCTTAAACGACCACCTCATTCCCAGGGTTATTATCAACCATGTATTCATTTATACTATTATAACCCTTTTATACAGTTTCAGCAACAAAACATTTAAACTTGGTAATAGAGCGAGCCTGTACACTTTCCGGTACCTTGTTGTAATAGCGTATACATTGCCCAAGAATGAATTACTGACTCTGTGGAGTCGAGAAACTGGTATCACTAGCTTGTGTTTGTTCCTAATGTTTACAGAATATATATCACTTTTTACTAAAAGTACCTTTGTTTTGTGAACATACATTAAATTTTCGTAAATATACTGAGAGGCCAAAGTTAATATATTTATTACTTTAAATTTATCTCTAAGAGACTCTCTCGGTTTTAGGTTGTAAATAGCTCTAATGGCCTCTTCTGTAAAACAAAATATAAACATACCTGAAATACCACATCAGCGACAGAATCAACAACAGCGCTGGGATCATCCGGCGAGATTCAAAACCACCTTGGGAGTGGGATGCAAAAAAAGACCGCATCATATTCCAATCGAACGACCTATAGTGCCAAACACGTCGGCAGCCTGCAGAATGTTAGCGTGAGTGGCACCACACTCCGGACTAGACAATGGTCCGAGGAGCCAAGGGGCCCCCCTCGACGACGGAGACCTGATATCCATCCGGATGAGAGGTCAGCAGAAGGTCCAACAGGGAAGATGCATGATCCTCCACATCTGGAATCCGCGTAGGCAAAGCAACCAGCTGTGTAAGTCCATATGCTAAGGCAAAGTCATAATCAGATATCCCCGCATGATCGGTTAAAGGTGAACCGAGCCATTCGGCGTGGTGGGCGTTAAAATCGCCAAGGATCACTATCTCTAACTCTAACTACGAAAAATGTTTTTAAATTTATACTAACACTAGCTGTCCCCCGCGACTTCGTCCGCGTGGAAATTATTACGATTGGATTTCATGGGTTTTGCGTGGTACCCTATATTCTTTTCTAAAATAAAAGTAGCTTAGTTACTCCTTATAATATCAGCTATCTGCCAGTGAAAGTCCCATCAAAGTCGGTCCAGCCGTTTCGGAGATTAGCCGGAACAACCAACAGACAGACAGACCAAAATTTTAAAATTGTTTTTTGTTATTAGTACCGTATATACTTTAATATGCATTCAGTAAAAATCTGTTATTATGATATTACAAATAGACACTTCAATTTTATTTATTTGTATAGATTAGATAAATAGTACTGAAAATGTCAAAAAACTTTTGAGCACCAGCTGTGCTTACGATTCGGTTTATATAAACAGAGTTTATGGTAATTCAGAACTATCAAAAGTAAACCCAAGATAATATTGGCGTTAAATTTCGCATCCGTTATCTATGCTAATTTAATGTCAATAGTTTTAGAACTTTTTATCTATGCTGGATATATCGTCATCATCATCATTATAAGTCCACTGCTGAACATAAGCCAACCCTAAAGAATGCCATAAAACACGGCCCTGAGTCACCTACACCCATCGACTTCCTGTTCTATCTCACCTAGTCGTGAATCCAACTCGTGGTCGGCCGCCTTACGATTTGCTTACCGGTACGAGGCTGCCACCCAGGAACCATTTTTAGGCACCTTTTCATTGAGCTATGTCGGATACTCTGGTTATACTACGGATACCCTCATTTCGAACTCTATCACGCAGAGAATCTCCGAGCAAAGTCCTCTCCAAAGCTGACTGAGCGACTTTGAGGTTCCCCATACGGCAAGACGATATCAAAGGCTTTCTCATAGTCGACTTACACAAGATAAAGTGGCTGATTGTACGAGTAGACTGGAAATTCCATCTGTAGGTCATTATAAACCGTGCTCAGCAGACCTCTGAGAGAATCCTGAACTCAAATATCGAATACCAGCAGAATATTATGTTCAGTCAATTTTAATCATACAACTGTAATTTTAATTTGTTACCCCACTTACCCAGAAGAAGGGTAATATTTTTCGAGAGACGACGGTGACGGTAACATACATACATATGTTACCGTCACCGTTACAGTCTGTCAAAGTCCACTTCTCAACATAGGCCTCCCCATAGATTGACTTATATGGGGGGTATTTGCCATAGTTGCCACGCTTGGCAAGCGGGTTGGCAACCGTAATTTTTATTTTTAATCGTTATTAGGAAACGCTGCAACCCATCTCTCGATTTATTTTCCTCTGTTGCCTCTTACGAAACCTAAGGGATGATATGGGGTATTGGATATTCTTACACCGCCACTACATGTAATTGTATGTATACATGTCTATTTCTTTGGCACGTTCTGTAGCCTAAGCATTTAATGGATATTAACATATCAGGTGTCGTTATATTCGTACTAATTGTGGAAGTGATATCGGCTATATAATATTTATATATTGCATCTGCAAATACAAAGAAAAGGAGGTGAATATTCGTTTTCAGTAAGCTTTTTAACGCAGTCAGGGTTTTTTTTTATTACTGATTTAACCTTGTTTACGTAGTATTCTATCCCATTAATAACTTTTATGAGATGGCTGAAAAAGCAGCACTCATATAATATTAAATTTACTGGACATCGTGACATAAACGATATTTTTTTTCACTGATCATTAACTTTGTAACATTATTCACCATTTTGTATTTCCAATCCTAAATGTGAAATTTTATCGCTTATCAGCAAGCGTATTTGAATAATATCTCCATTAATTTACTAAGATAATAAACTAAAATAACCCTTAGAGTACATTTCAATTTTTGTATGTTATGCCAAATGGCAAAGTTACGTAAAATTTAAATTGAATTACTAAATCTGTCTTATATTAAAAAAGTAATTTTAGCGATTTTTACCAATTGTTAAACTACTACATTTTGCGGGTGTGATTTGGGTCGAAACTGAACCTTGCCGTATTTTTATATAAAACTGAAGTGACAAACGAACTTACAGTCCCCATGGTGGTAAGTGGCTACTGCAGTTTATGGACACCTACAGCAGACTTTAAACAAAGAATGCTACAGATGCGCTGGCACCTCATGCATCACATTATGCATCACCATGCTATCAGCCCTGGCAAAGTCTATTTTTCCCCATAACTCATCGTTTAGAGGCGAAACACTTATCGTATTATTGACAGTATTGTATTTTTCCTATGTGTTAGTGATGTTGGGAGTAGTGGTATTGGGATTAGAGGTGACGGGGATAGTGCACGCAACTGAGGGAGTGCGGAAGGGCGGGAGGTGCTCTTCAATCTAGGTAAAACGCATTATGTTTTTACGCAGATCTTAGTTAATTACTTTTTAACATCTTTAAAATCCGAATTTAAAGAACTAAAAAAAAATGAAATAATGTCTCCTATTATTGTATCCTCAGAAGTGACAACGCATCCGTAACCTTTTTTGTTGCAAGTTCGCTACATGTGTCTAAGGAATACAGAAGCTGTATCTTACCATCAAATGGACTGTAAGTTTATTTGTCATTTTAATTATATAAAAGCTGTAGAACAATTTATAGCCTGTGTACTCATTTGATACCATTACTTTCGTGGAACACTCGGTTGGAACGAAGTTCCTTTCGTAGTATATTTTTATTGATAAACGTATTATATTTAGTGTTGCCCAAAATCGGTCTTGGTCTTACAGTCTTGGTCTTGTTCTTACATTTTTGCAAGACCAAGACCAAGAACAAGACCGCTTAATTTTAGCAAGACCAAGACCAAGACTGACCGTGCAAGATTTGAGCAAGAACAAGACTAAGCCTGCGAGACTCTTGCGTCTTGCAGTTAGGACTGAGTGTCGTTTCAGGGAGTATAGGAGTTCCGGTATACGCTTAGGGACTCTATGAGACGCAAAAAATATATTAAAAAAATGGAAAAATGGGCTTATGTGCATTACGAACAATACCATAAACATACATAGCGAATGAAAATATCCATCAAAAGAAAAAAGAGTGCATCCCTAGTTTTGACCATCGGCACTTTGATAGTGCGCGGCGTCTTGTTGTCGGCATTATCAAAGGTCGGATACTGACCTGTCAAATAAATTTTGCAGCTATTCGGAAGTACAAGGTCAAGATACACGCGCCGGCGACTTCTATTGATATCGCATACAATCGTCGCCGCCGCGCCACACACAACATTTGACACTGTTTGATTGCCGCCACAGGTACATGTTCCAAAGAATAAAATAAGTTTCCGGTGCCCAGAATAGACAGGAATACATTATGCTGATCTCGCAAGGAATATTATATTTAGATAATGGTAAGGATAGGTAGATATCATAATAATTTATTCTAGTAAATAATTATTATAATATTAACTATATGGGTTTATAATAATTAATATATTATTATTATTATTATTACCTAATAGATAAACATGTTCAATAAGTTCATCAGATTTTTGAAGTGTGTGTTTTAAACACAAAGTGCTCGAATATGTCGTCACACATTTGATAAATATTGTAGACACTTTTAACACACTTGAACCGTGTAAAAATTTTCTACAATGCAAATCGAATAATATAAAAAGTGTGCATATAAAATAAAAAGCGTAAAATAAGATCTATATGCTTAGGAGCCAGTATCTCTGAGATAATTGTTTAAAGAAATTGATTGCATCACAATATATTTTTGCAAATATCACGTATGTACTACAAAACATTCACTTGTATGTAAAGAATAGTGATTTGCACAATTTTAATAGTAGAAATAAAAATAAAATCACAATACCCGTTTTCCGGTTACACAAAGTATATAATGCGTTCTTGGGTAGCGGTATACGCTTTTATAACAAGATTCCAAAAGAAATGTTAGATCTTTCACCTTTTCAATTTAAGTCGCACATTAAAGCTTGTTTAGCCAAAAAAGCATATTATTCTGTAAATGATTATCTTAATGACAAAAATGCTTGGAACTGACCTTTCGTACTTTACAGGACTAACTAGAAATTTCTAAACCGATTTACTTATACATTTGCCATTTTATGTTTGACTTATCGTTTTACATAATTATAGTACTATTGTAAAATATTTTGAAAGGAGCAACTTCTTACTTTCTTCCATGATTCTTCTCAGTAGAGTCAGGACCGCTGAACATGGAAAAGAAAAAATTGGGAAAACAGTGATTATAATATGACTATTCAAAAGTGTATTTTAATGCCTACTTGAATAAAATCTATTTTAATTTTGTATTTCGAATGAGTGAAGCCATATTCACGCATTTTGTGTTTAAATCACACACTTTCAAAAATTTATTAGCAGTGTCGGTTTATTAACTTCCATCGTACTCTAGTAGTTAGTAAGTACCTAGATAAATACAGCAAGTAACGTACCTAGGAAAATTTAATGTAATTAACGTAGATTAATTCCATCACAAGATGAACATAATATACACAATTTTATTTACATTTTACATTACATTGTTACGTAGGCACACTATACCTATCTGAATAAAAATAATCATTATTTTATCAAAGGATGCCGAACTTTCCTTTGTCGGTCTTTCGGCGTTGTTATGTCATAGATACTATTTACTTTATATTATAAGTCCTGTATACTTTATATTGTTTATTTACTAAATTACTTTCTTAGAAGCCAAACTAATGTTATGTCATAGGATACTATTTACTTTATGTTATAAGACCTGTATACTTTATAAATCATATTGTTTACTTCCTTAGAAGCCACACTAATTCGATTGTAATATTATATGCTAATGTTTATAGTTTACCATACTCGTAAGTTAACCATAACACCAAGAACAATGTTGTTCCTTATGTTTACCCCACCTCCTAGCTTGCTACAATTTTAAACCAAATCTTTCGATCCTTCAACATCCTGCGCCCCTTTCCTTAAGGGGTCGCATCAAATCTCGGTAGAAAGGCCACTATGGCCAATACCGTCCCCAAGGTGGTGTTTAGTGGGTAGGCACTTAGGTTAGTTAGGTTAGTCAGTGAGTCCCACATAACTACGCAGCCGGCTGCGTGGTATGCTGAAACATTCACCACCTCCTCCCCGCTTCCGGAGGTGCCTTTGCATTGGGCGCAAAAAAAATCTTTCAACATAATTCCATTCCCAAGTTCTCTGTATCAACTACTATATTTTAAATTAGTTTAAAAGTATTAAATAAATTTATTTTAAAGAGTTTTGTCTCTGCCACATAACAGCGTGTACTTACAAATAGTAGTATTTATTTTAATTCCAGTCATTCCCAATTGAGCTTTGCTTCGAGTCTAATGTATGAATTGTTTTACTCTAATCCTTGTTGTTCTCAGGTGATAAGTTTACAATTTGACATGAGTGACGAAGAGTCGAATAGTTCTAGTCAGAGTAATGAGAGTTGGAGTTATAAATCTAAAAGACCTACAAAAAAAATTTGATGAGTTTTTCGACATAATTCATGCATCCCAAATTGCTTACATAAAAGGTTGAAATAAAAATGAAAAACAGAAATATTTCAGGCTTAAGGAAGCATCTAATATCTTTCCACAAAAGGAATCACAAATATTTCTTCCTGATAAATCAAAATTAAGTGGAGATTATCTGATTTCCTATGAGATTTTGAAATTTTCCTGCTGCAAAAGTCTTACCTAAGTATAAAGAGGCTATATAGGTAAAGCTTAACTCTGCAAGTATTTATTATTTAAAACTAATAACGTAAATGTCGATCTTCAAATCTATACTTTAAAATATAGGACAGTGACAGTGAAATTGGGTTAAAAGGTTACATGTAAGTAACCTTTTAACTAATTCTATAGGATTAGGATTTCGTAAAACAGCTTATTCAGGATTTTATTATTGAAAACTTATAACTTTAATGCCGATTTTCGTGTCTTCAAAAACGTAGGACTTTCATACAAACTTCAACTCCCATTTCACTCCCTTAGGGATAGATTTTCTCAAAACCGTTTCTTATGTGATCTCTATGCCATAAAAGAATCTACCTTACAAACTTCAAGTTTGCATGTTTTATAGTTCCTGAGATATCGTGATAGTCAGTCAGTGAGTGGTATTTATACAGGGTAGTTTTGAAACGCTCCCGAAAACGAAGACAGACGAGTACTAACTATATCTTTGATGATGGGTGAAATATAAAATCGATCCTGATGAAAAAAATCATCTTTTCACAACGTTTTATTAGATTTATTCGGTATTCTTCCTCAATACATTTAACTTTACTGCACAATTTTCCCCATTCACCTTCTATTTACCTTTTCGTTCACTAGTTCAGTCATAAAACAATAGATATAAATAATTTTCTTTCCTTCCTTTTAAAACCATCGTCGCGCGTCGTGCAAAAGCTGTGTGCGACTGTACATTGGGAAACATCGCTTTTTCAAAGCGCGGGAAGAATGAGGAACCAATAGCGTGCGCGCACAGTAATACTGGCGAGCATTCCCCCGTCGCGCCCCTTCGTACCACGCGCTGCCGCCGCCCGGCCGACTGTGTGTCACCTCGCGTCAGCGTTGCCAACATATGGGGAATTCCCCAAATTTACCTACTAAGATTTGTTTGCAAGCGACATTAGAATTAGAAGCGGCAATTACAATAAAACTTGCAAGTAATTTTTAATAGTTTTGACGTACCTCTTTTCAAATCAAAGTATTGGATGGATTAAAAACGGAAAGTCAATAAAAGTAAAGTAAAATAATTATTTTTTAGATTAATTAACTGTCGATCATAATTGCAATTGATTTTAACTATTAAATTATTCAATACCATTTTATTTCTATTTTCTTGTACAAAATCAAAGATAACGATGAAATAGTGTTTATAATTGTGTGAGTACCCAAGTAAGTACGTTTATTAATTTCAATATCATTTTTATAGTAACGAACTGCTTGTTTCGTCAGGGTACAATTGATTGTCTAATTGTATTTAAAAAAAAATACAACTATAACTTCTAAATTCTATATGAAAGACTAGTCGTAGGGATCATATGGAAACTAAACTTATAAAATAAAAGTTGGCAATGTCATAACATTTGACGGTCTGTGGGAATGTTCAAAGTGTTTACCGCAAGGACGTTAGGACGCAGTAGGCTTCAGTTTTGGCGGGATTCATTATTAATTTTAGTTTTTGAGACAGTTCCGTGTTGACTTTGGACACGCATGCGCGAGCGACAGTTCATTGGTTTTGTTTATTAAATTCTTATTGTTATTACTTGGTATTACCTACTTGTTATTACGTGTTATTCTTGTTGTTACGTTTTGTGTTTCTTTTTTGTTTTAATAATGCCTAACGCGTACGTTTATAGTGCTCGTGAATACGGCAACATGTTAATGTGCCTTGGAGAAGCTTGGTAGAATGCTTCGCGTGCATTACAGATTACCGAGAGAAATTCCCGACCGCTCGACACCCAGCTGACTCTCGTCTGATAACAGCAGCATTTCAGCAAGTGTTAGAAAATCGGCCCATTGCTCCGGTAGCGGCAGGAGGTGGAAGTCAAGTGACTGTTCACTCCGAGGAGCGCATTTTAGATGTCGTTCCCGGTATCCGAACCTAGGCACACGCTAAATTGTTAAGACGTCGGGATGGAACAAGTGTGTCATACTGTTCAGTTCACAAAGTGTTAAAGCGTAACCGAATGCGGCCATACAAAGTGCACAAAGTGCAAGCTTTAGTTCCCGGCGATCACGACCGCCGATGAGTTTTCTGTCGTTGGTTATTAGACCAACAACAACGTGTGCCTGGTTCCATTGAGCGCGTTATCTGGACGGACGAGTCGACATTTACCAGAAACGGCCTGTGGAACCGAAGAAATACACACGTGTATTCAGAGGTTAACCCGCACGCTGTTCGACAAACCGGGCACCAAACCCGATGGTCGGTTAACGTATGGGCAGGTTTATTTAAGAATCGCATACTGGGACCAGTGTTTCTGCCACAGCGACTTAACGGACAGTGATACCTAAACTTTATAAATGAACAGTTGGTTGACATTTAAGACGACCTATGGTTGAATGAATATCGCCGCACATGTTTCCAGCATGATGGTGCACCTCCACATGTCGTGAGGTTCGTCCCTGAGCGCCTTACCGAATTATTTGATGATCGCTGGATTGGCAGACTAGGACCACACGCGGTCACCTCGCTCACCAGATCTGATCCCGTTAGACTTCTTTCTGTGAAAGAAAGGGTTTTAATCGTGAGTGTGATAGTGCTGACGAAATGCGCCAAAGGATCGTGGATGTTTTCGACAAACTACGTGCGGACTATCGAAGACCACGATGATGCCCTGCCTGCATGAGGAGACGCAACACCGAGCCCACATCTGCCTCGAAATGAATGGAGCACAATTTGAGCCGCATCTCATAAGACCACGGAGGATTTAGAGTGGTAAGCTGTTTCATACCTAATTTTTTAAATGAATAAAACGCATGACTCTAATCTTGTTAACATTTCATTTAAGTATTTTTCATTAGCGGGGAATCGAACCAGTTATTTGGTTTATTTAACCAGTGAATTTGAATTAAAGTGGCTACGTGGAGACAAGCACAGTGGCAAAATAGTAGGTTAAGTAGATAAGTTAGGTATTTAGACAAGTGTTGTAAATTATAAGGTATTGCTAGTTGCGGGCCGCGCGAATTCGGCATAAATAATTAAAACTACGTAAATTACAGTCACATAACCTGTACAGTCAAAATAAACTGAAATGGATTTAAGGCAATAAGACTTTTAAAAGTCCAATTTTATTTGTATTAATACAAATTCGATCATTCAATACAAAATAAAGAAAATGAACCTTATTTCAAACGAGATAGCATGATACCGCGCTGGCGCTTCGTATTCGCATTAGGGCGGCAACGATAAAAGGATCGGTCACGGCTGTCCAGTGACCTCCCAGATCAGCTGATTACTTTATTTTAGTGAGACAAGTGCCGAGGACCTAAAAATAGGATAGTGTACGCTTTGGAATAGGGAAAATGACACTGAAGTGCTTTCTAAATTAAAGTATCAATTAAGAAAACGGCCATTAAAATGTATTGAACAAGGTGGTAGACATTTTGAAAATGTATTAAAATACACCGTTGCATGAGTAGTCTATTAGTAAGTTAAGTGTGTGGGACAAGTGAAAATAGTGATATATAGACACTGATAGGACAATGCATAAATAGTCATAAGCATTTGATATTATAGTTTAGTGAATTATCATTATAGCTTAGAGTTTTATTTTATGATTCTATGGTAGAATTAGTTTTAAGTTATGTATTGAATTTACAACAATATAGAAATGTATAACTTTAGAAATGTATAACTTTAGAAATGTATAACTTTAATATATAGAAAACAACACAATTGTTACGCGACTCAGCAAGGTAATTACATAGCATCGTGCCTTGTTCACTCGCGCCTCGCTCTGATTGGTTGTTACCATTCCCCGTCGCTTGTACCGTATTTGTCGACCTAGCCGAGATCGTATAAAAGGGGCCATTTCCGTCGTTCGACACAGTCGGCGGCTAGCTACCTAGGAAGAAACTTAAAATATACAAGGAAGAAGATCTCAGTGGTTTTATTCCCCACCAATCCAGCACACAAATGAGCCTGTAGGGCACATTTAATTGTCCTTCGTCAGCCGAATATTGTGGGAATAATTACCTGAAGACTTCGAAAATAGTGCTACAACGAATTAAGAAGACTTCTCGAAAAATAGAAAAGTGTTTTCAAGATTCAAATTATTCGAAGAAAATCAGCTGACAGCATGGCCGTTACGCGCTCCGAGGGCCGCAAGCCGTTGTCGTCCGAGGCTACTACCTCGGCGGCCGGTACCAGTGCGGAAGCCAGTACGGAATCGACAGCTACAGGGTCGACCGCCACGGAGACTTCGGAACATACTGACACATCCGCGGCAACTGATCCATCCACCGTGACTTCCGCTACCGCAGCAACCACCTCGACCGCCGCCACCTCCGCCTCAGCCGCAACCGCCCCTCACCTCTGCCTCAGCCGCAACCACCCCTCACCTCGCACCCCGCCAGCGCCGCCGCTCCCTCCGTAGCACCTTCCGCGGCGACGACGCTAACTGCGGGTGCGAAGGCCAAACAGCTGATGAAGCCGCCCGCTACTGTCACCAGAGCAACTCGCCAAGAAACGGAAACCTCTACAGTGAAGCGAGCTATAAAAAGCACCGCTGGTCCGTCGAAGCAAACCGGACTACAGGACCCCCGCCCGCCCAGCAAGAAGGGAGGAGGGGGGATCTACGCGCAGTAGAACAAAGCAACTCAAGCTTGCAAAGGCGAAGGAAGATTTGCTACGCCTTCAAGTGGAATTAGCTGCAGCACGCCTTGGAAAAGGAAGACTCGGAAGAGGAGGAAGAAGAAGAAGATGACGTCTTCCTCTACTTGAAGTCAAAGTTAATGCAAGTGGACAACTGGTTGGAGAATCAAGTGAATCGTCCGATGTTAGCAATCACCAAAGAACCTCACCATCCCGTAGAAGAACCAACGACCGCCCACATAGAAGAACCAAGGCCGGCGAAGCATGAAAAACACGTCAGTCACCGGCGGAGGTCAAACCGACGTAGCCCTCTAGCTGAAGCCATTACTCGGGTTGTCAGCGCCGCCCAACAACCTAAGTTCTTCGAGCTACCATTCTTCAATGAATCTCATCAGGAGTGGCTGCCCTTCCGCGCCGCCTACTACGAAACAGAAGCGATGTTCAACACAGTTGAAAATGCAAACCGACTCAGAAGAAACCTGAAAGGAACGCCAAAGAAGCAGTTGAAGGCCTACTTATGACCAACACCCACCCGGCTGAAGTAATGAAGACTTTGGAGTCAAGATTCGGAAGGCCAGAGTCAATAGCCATGCTGGAGATGGAGACGCTTCGAGGTCTGCCGCCTTACTGAGTCACCTAGGGACATCTGCATATTCATACCAAGGTCTCCAACGTAGTGGCGACACTGAAGACTTTGGATTGTTTTAACTACATGCAATCCTGAACTCGCGAAGACAATAGTAGACAAACTGACGCCAACTCTGTGATACAGATACAACGACTTCTCAGCCAGGCAGCCACGTGAAGATCCTTGCCTCATCAAGATAGAGAAGTTCTTCAAAGGGAAGCAGAATTGTGTGGACCCTACGCGCTGCCCGAACAGATGGCAACACCTAGTACAGCCGCACCGCAAAGGAAGACTCAAAGGTCAACAATGTGACTGAAAAGACACACATACCAAGGTGCGTCGTATGAAGATACAGGGCACTCAACGCAACAGAATGTGAACAATTCAAGAAGTTAGATGAAAACGCAAGATGGGACATGGCCAAGTCCAAGCGCCTCTGCTTCAGGTGTCTTCGCTTTAGGAACAAGACACACCACTGCCGACTCAAGTCATGTAATGTCAACAGCTGCAAGTACTCTCATCACAAGATGCTGCACTACGAAAAGAAGTCAGAAGATACAGAAGCAAAAGAAAATCAAGAGGCAACAGAGGTCATAAACTCAACTTGGACCGTCAAGAAGCAATCATACTTAAAAATCCTATCGATCCAGGTGAAAGGACCAAAAGGCTATCAACACCTTCGCGTTGATAGACGACGGGTCAACAGTCACGCTCGTCGACGATAGAATAGTAACAAGCGTTGGAGCAGGCCCCATAGATCCACTGAAGATAGAAACGACGACAAAGAAGCGGTCGCCAGAAAACATGAAGCTGCTAACGGTCACAGCCGAGCTGCTTAAAACAGCTGAAGAACTCCTGATGCGGTCTTCCCAAGAAGAATCCTTTGCGGAAGAAATAGACAGCCTAAACAGCTGGAAGCCGATCAACAAAGCCGCATTCGTCAGCTCAGCATTGAGTCAATAAACGGCACACTACGACTTAGAAGCCGTATTCGGGTGGTCGGCGACATGGAGGAGGAATTCAAGAATCCGCTGGTAATTGACGGTGATCATCATACGGTCAAGCTCTGGGTGCAGGCTATACATCGTCAACTCCATCACTGTGCAGACAGCAGTATTGGTACTAAGACTGCGTCTATCGTACGCACAATACTACGAAGATGCCTATTCTGCAGAATGAAGACGCAAATACCGCCGCATCCGGAACCGGGGACCTACCAGCATGTCGCTTAGCTCATCACAAACGCCCTTCACCTTCACCTTCAGCGGGTCGACTATTTCGGACCTCTCGGTGACCGTCGGACGAACTCGACAAAAAGATATGTGGCTATCTTCACATGTCTCACGACGCGAGCCATATATCTGGAAGTCGCCGGCTCACTTAGCGCCGACTCCGCGGTAATGGCAATAAGGCGAATGATTGCTCGGCGAGGCTGCCCGACTGAAATATGGTCAGACAACGGCACCAACCTGAAGGCCGCCGTCAGGAACTACGACAGGTGGTCGACGCAGCGACCGCAGAAGAAGCGGCGAAGGACTATCTCCTGGCGACATACCACCTGGAGCTCCATTTATGGGCGGAGCCTGGGGCGAATGGTTCGCTCTGTCAAGACCGCGCTCACCGCGAAGTTACATGAACGTCATCCGACAGAGGAGGTCCTCACGACATTACTGGTAGAGTAGAATACACCGTCAACAGCCGCCCGCTGACCCACGTCTCAGTCAGCCCAGAAGATCCAGAGGCCTCACTCCTAACCACTTTTTGTTGGGGGACGGGTCGTGTACCATAGCCATGCACTTTCACTGAACAGATACCGTCTCACGGTCAAGTTGGCGAGCTGCGCAGAGGCTAGTCGACATCTTCTGGCTACGCTGGGTGAAAGAGTACCTTCCTGAGCTCCAACACCGGCGGGAGGCCAAGCAGCGCGAGGACCGACACGCGCTGCTTGGCCTCGTCCATGGGGCATGGACGAGGCCAAGCAGCGCGTGTCGACGACCTCGTACAGATCTTCGACCCCAACCTGCCCGCAACGTGTGGATACGAGGAAGAGTCATCGCTACATATCCGGGTCCAGACAACGTTGTGCGAACGGTGGACGTGCTGACCAAGGAGGTGTCCTACGCCGACCAGTGAGGAAGCTGGTGATCCTGCCTCTACCTACGGACGTCGAGCCCGCACCGGAAGCTGATGCGACGCGGTCGCACGGCGGGAGTGATGTGCGGGACAAGTGAAAATAGTGATATATAGACAGACACAGATAGGACAATGCATAAATAGTCTTAAGTGTTTGATATTATAGTTTAGTGAATTATCATTATAGCTTAGAGTTTTATTTTATGATTCTATGGTAGAATTAGTTTTAGGTTATGTATTGAATTTACAACTTTAATATAGAAATGTATAACTTTTATATAGAAAACAACACAATTGTTACGCGACTCAGCAAGGTAATTACATAGCATCGTGCCTTGCTCTCTCGCGCCTCGCTCTGATTGGTCGTTACCATTCCCCCGTCGCTTGTACCGTATTTGTCGACCTAGCCGAGGTCGTATAAAAGGGGCCATTTCGTCGTTCGACACATATTCCGCTTGCGCCACCGCTCTCGAGCGGTCGTGTCAGTAGTCAGCGCTCTCGTCCCCGTACGTTGAGTGCCTCTCGCTCTCGCGCTTCCGCTATCCTGCTCACGCTGTACAGCGCAGTCGCCTTGGTGAGTTCGCTTGCCTTTCACTAACCGTTCTTGCCCCCCTGCCCCTGGCAAGGAGGTTTTGACCGCTTATTGTTACTGTTCTTGTTTTGTTATTGATTTGTTATTGTTTGTTTTTTTTTCTGTTATTGTTTTGTTATTTACTGTGTTTACTGTTTTTGAAAAGTCACGTCACTTGTTCTTTCCAGAACAAGCCCCTGTTCTTTTGAGAACAGGGATCCCCATCCCTTACTGTTTAGAATAGAACGTCGCCCTCCCCCCAACATGTCCACACCAGACCTTATTAGGTCAATCGTAGCTGCCCTAAACCAACTGGATGAGACGGCACTCGTCGCAATCCTCGCGTCTCTTGCCCCTCAGGCATGTACCCCCCCGGCCCCCGTCGCCCCCACGGCTGCCTCGCAGACCGACTTACCCGCGTCTCACGACGCCACGTCAATGGAGAGCTCGTGCTCCGACTCCTCTGCGCCCTCCCGGAAGAGGTCCGCCACCCCAACCGGATATACATCCAGCAGCAGCTCCACGGACTCCGATGGAACTATGACTGAGGAGACCCCTTTCACTGTAGTGAAATCAAAACGCGGCCCAAAAGGCGCCGCTAAAAACCGCTCCCCCGTCCCGGCAGCCCCTGCCGCCACCTCCGGAGCCCCGCCGCTACACTCACCCCGCAGCTCCCACCACTGCCTCCACCTACGCAGCCCCGCCGCTGCCGCAGTGCCCCTACTGCCGCTCAGCCTCCCCGCCCTCCAAGCCAGCAGCTCGCTGCGCCCGACCCTCCCAGAAACAGGTCCCGCCCCTGTCTTCCTTAGAGACAAGGCGCAATATACTCGACTGTCGAAAATATGTTACGACACTAAAATCAGTTTTGATCAGGCCACAAATTATAGTGAAGCCATCAAATATACCCGTCATCAATAGATGACTTTCGTCACCACAAGGCTCTTCACAGCAGGCGTGTGTCTTACCCCCTAGGCCCCTATGGGCCCCGACATATGGGCCCATCCAGCCCCCTCCGGGCTTTTCTCGGCCCACGCAGCCACCAATTCTCCCCTGGGGCCCCAAAAAGGCCGACCCCCCGCGGACTTCCTCCGCTCCTCAACAGGCGCAACCCTCAATGGTTGATGACCTGAATACGGTTTATACCGCTATTCAGAGCATCGACATTGGCGAGATCGCCATACTAGCGCGTAAACTGCGTGCTGCTAGGTCCCCTCAGGACCGTCTCCTCGCTCTAGCGGAGCACCACAATCTTCTGTGTTCGTTGTAAGTTAAGTTAATTTAACTTAACACTATGACAGATCACTCTGCCCTCCCAAAGTCCCACGGACGTATTAAGCCTAAGGGCTTATCGCTCGTCTCTTTCAATACTCGCGGTTTGCGAAATAACCTCCCCGAGCTTAAGCTCTTCCTTCGAGATCGCGAAGCCGACCTCCTCCTCCTCCAGGAGACCCACCTCAGACCCCAGAACCTCAAAGGCTTCTCCATCAAAAAGTATTCTCTTCTTCGTAATGACAGACCTGACCGCAAAGGCGGCGGTACTGCCATTTACTACAAGAAGATACTACATTGCTCTCACATTCCCACGCCGCCGCTTACCAATATGGAAGCCACGGTATGCAGACTGGCCTTGACTGGACATCCGTCCATCGTCATAGCCTCATGCTAAATCCTAGTGGAACTCTCCCCCTCAAAAAAGACTTTGAGGCCATCCTTGCGTTAGGCAATTCAGTTATTATGTTTGGAGATTTTAACTCCAAGCATACTGATTGGACTTGTCTTACTACTACTCAGAGTGGCAAGAAACTGCTTGATATCACGCAGTCTCTCGACCTCACTGTTCTCAGTCCCTCGGTGTCACCACTATCCCGACAACACCGACCACGCTCCTGACGTATTAGACTTTGCAATAGCAAAGAGTCTCCCTCAACCTCAGGTCAATCAGGACCCTTGACGATCTTGGAACCGACCACCATCTCTCTCATAATTGGCCATCAGCCACCTCCCCAACTCCCCACGAAAGCTTTCACTAACTGGAAGGGCTTCAAAAGTCCCTAGCCACAGCTTTGGACTCTCGGACTCCCCTATCCCCTTTCTTCGGACTTATTCGACAGTACCGAAAAAATCGACACCGCGGTCGATTCTCTCTCACCCTACATCCTCCTTAAGGAGAATGAAAGGTCGTTCCGTTGCTAATAATAATGGTCTTCCCACATATTAGCAACCTATTAAAGCCAAGAGAGCTACTCTCCGGAGGCAGCACTCTATCCAACCCCCGAATATAGACGTACGGCCAATCGTCTTCAACGAGAAGTCCGTTCACGCCTTTCCGAACTTCGAGACCTCGAAAAGAGTAATCTCATGGAGAATATCTCTCCCTCTCATACAGCGTACTATCAGATGGCAAGAGCCCTCCGCTTAGACGCTATCACTCATACTCCACCTCTCTCTCGCCCCGACGGTACTAGTGCCTTCGAGGACGAGGAAAAAGCTGAGTGCTTCGCAGACAGCATCGCTGCTCAATGCTCTCCCAGCTCTCAACCCACAGACCCCTCCCACATCCAGGCAGTGGAGGATGAGGTCCGCCGCCGGAACTCAACCCCCACAGCCTCTGACCCTATCACTGTGTCCAATGATGAGATCTCATCCCTCATCAAAGGACTGAAGCCTAAAAAGGCTCCGGGCGCGGATGGCATCTCCAACCAAGCCCTTAAACATTTTCCTGAGCAGGTGCTAACCCTTTTAGCTATCATCTTCAACGCCTGCTTCAACCTTAGTTACTTTCCCACCACGTGGAAAGAGGCAACTGTCATTGGTATCCCCAAGCCAGGAAAGCCTCACAACCTCCCCACCAGTTATCGTCCCATCAGCCTCCTCAAGGCCATGGGCAAACTATTCGAACGAGTCCTCCTCGCTCGCATGAGGCGCCATCTGTTTCCCACAGACGGTGACCCTCTTGTCATCCCTCACCAATTTGGTTTCCGAGCGAAACACTCTTGTCCCCAACAAGTTCACCGTATTGTGGAATATATCCTCAGCGGTTTTATCCTCGCCGTCATAAGACCATCGCGGTCTTTTTCGACATAGCGAAAGCGTTTGATAGAGTCTGGCACGTAGGCCTTATCTACAAACTATACAAAATAGGTCTCCCTGATCGTCTTGTTCGTCTCGTGGCCTCCTACTTGAAGGACCGTACCTTTCGTTACAGACACGAAGGCACGCTCTCCTCTTCGCGTCCAATTAAAGCCGGTGTCCCTCAGGGCTCCGTACTTGCCCCTCTTCTCTATATCCTGTACACCAACGACATTCCCATACCGTCGAATGGTGTTCAGCTCTCCCTCTTTGCAGACGACACTGCCCTCTACTGCAAAGGCACATCACTACCCTTTATACGGAACAAGATCCAAAAGTCAGTTAATGACTTGGGGCTTGGTTCCAAAATAACGTATCGATGTGAACCCGGAAAAGCTCCGCCGTTCACTTCGAACATAAACGACGCCGCTCCACTACTATTCCTCCAATCCGTATGTTAGGGACCCTGTCCTGGCATACGTCCATAAATACTTAGGCGACACGAGGCTCACTTTCGAGCCCCATGTCAAGAGAGTAACTCGAAACGCACGATTTTATCTGGGTACACTCAACAGTATGTTGGGCAGACACAGTAAAATGTCCCTCCGCAATAAGCGAACCCTTTATAAGGTCTGTATACGACCAGTAATGACATACGCAGCCCCAATTTTGCTCACGCAAAACCTAAAACCCTGTACAAATTCCAAGTTGTACAAAACTATTTCTGTCGTCGGGCTACGAACGCACCCTGGTACGTCCGTAACGCCGACCTCCACCAGACTTAGAGCTCCTACAATACAACAGTTCCTAAAACACTCTCTGAGAACTTCTTCAAAGCCTCAGAATCTCACTCTAATCACCTTATTTGTGAGGCAGCTTCCTATGCAGCCCCACTTCTCTCTCGCTATCGAGTTCGCAGACCGAGAAACTCTCTCGGACCCCCAACCAGCTTTCGGCCGACCTGAACTGCCTCTTGGCGGCTCAGGCCAAGCCATCTTCAATGTATAGCATGCCTAATTGGGCGAAACTCTCAGCGGCTAATCACCGCCTGCGCCCCCCCCTTAAGGGGTCGCATCAAATCTCGTAGAAAGGCCACTATGGCTAATACCGCTCCCAAGGTGGTGTTTAGTGGGTAGGCACTTAGGTTGTTAGGTTAGTCACAGTGAGTCCCACATAACCACGCAGCCGGCTGCGCTATGCTTAGAGCATTCACCACCTCCTCCCCGCTTCCGGAGGGTGCCTTTGCATTGGGCGCAAAAAAAAAAAGTTGTTCGACACAGTCGGCGGCTATTATTCCCACCAACCCAGCACACAAATGAGTCTGTAGGGCACAGTTAGGTATTTGATTTTTAATTATTGTAAATATCTTGATTCACATTTTTTGAATGCGGTCTTTGAATTATGTTGTCGTATAGCCTCTTATTTTTAGAAGTTCATTATTATTTAAAATTACTATTAAAATGTTATGTATTGATAATAATATTATAGTATTAATAATGTTATAACATTTTGTAACGAATATTGCCTATTGACATTGTACCTATCATAATCAATAATCAAAATTATTCAGAGTCGACTGTCCAAAGCCTGAAAAGTGTGATGGAAAGATACAATCAAATGTTTACTAGACTTAAATAAACAACTCGATGCTTGGAGTTCGGACATCGGATAGTGTTCATAGGTAGAATTTCTTTAACGTAAACAATCGCGCGTCGTGCGTTCATGAATTTTTGTACTGAGACCACAACATTCTTCCGGAAGTAGTAGGTATAACTAATTTAATAAATAATCAATGCATAAACATGTTTAACTAAAAAGTCAGTGTATATATTATGATATAATATACATAATATACTAATATTATGATATTATAACATAATATACTAATTGGGGTGTCTGAGGGTGTGCGTTAATTAGGTTACATGTTGTATATATATTATAGTGTTAACTATATGGGTTTATAATAATTAATATATTATTATTATTATTATTACCTAATAGATAAACATGTTCAATAAGTTCATCAGATTTTTGAAGTGTGTGTTTTAAACACAAAGTGCTCGAATATGTCGTCACACATTTGATAAATATTGTAGACACTTTTAACACACTTGAACCGTGTAAAAATTTTCTACAATGCAAATCGAATAATATAAAAAGTGTGCATATAAAATAAAAAGCGTAAAATAAGATCTATGTACTGCTTAGGAGCCCGAGTATCTCTGAGAGAACTGTTTAAAGAAATTGATTGCATCACAATATATTTTTGCAAATATCACGTATGTACTACAAAACATTCACTTGTATGTAAAGAATAGTGATTTGCACAATTTTAATAGTAGAAATAAAAATAAAATCACAATACCCGTTTTCCGGTTACACAAAGTATATAATGCGTTCTTGGGTAGCGGTATACGCTTTTATAACAAGATTCCAAAAGAAATGTTAGATCTTTCACCTTTTCAAATTAAGTCGCACATTAAAGCTTGTTTAGCCAAAAAAGCATATTATTCTGTAAATGATTATCTTAATGACAAAAATGCTTGGAACTGACCTCTCGTACTACACAGAACTAACTAGAAATTTCTAAACCGATTTGGTATCTACATATACATTTGCCATTTTATGTTTGACTTATCACTTTACATAATCATAGTATTATTGTAAAAATATTTTGAAAAGAGCAACTTCTTACTTTCTTCCATGATTCTTCTCAGTAGAGTCAGGACCGCTGAACATGGAAAAGAAAAAAAATTGGGGAAAACAGTGATTATATGACTATTCAAAAGTGTATTTTTAATGCCTACTTGAATATATTTTTTTTAATTTTGTATTTCGAATGAGTGAAGCCATATTCGCGCATTTTGTGTTTAAAATCACACACTTCCAAAAATTTATTAGCAGTGTCGGTTTATAACCTTCCATCGTACTCTAGTAGTTAGTAAGTACCTAGATAAATACAGCAAGTAACGTACCTAGACAAATTTAATGTAATTAACGTAGATTAATTCCATCACAAAAAGAACATAAAATACACAATTTTATTTACATATTTACATTTCATTGTTACGGAGGCACACTATACATGAATCACTATTTTTATCAAAGGATGCCGAACTTTCCTTTGTCGGTCTTTCGGCGTTGTTATGTCATAGATACTATTTACTTTATATTATAAGTCCTGTATACTTTATATTGTTTATTTACTAAATTACTTTCTTAGAAGCCAAACTAATGTTATGTCATAGGATTCTATTTACTTTATGTTATAAGACCTGTATACTTTATAAATCATATTGTTTACTTCCTTAGAAGCCACACTAATTCGATTGTAATATTATATGCTAATGTTTATAGTTTACCATACTCGTAAGTTAACCATAACACCAAGAACAATGTTGTTCCTTATGTTTACCCCACCTCCTAGCTTGCTACAATTTTAAACCAAATCTTTCGATCCTTCAACATCCTGCGCCCCTTTCCTTAAGGGGTCGCATCAAATCTCGGTAGAAAGGCCACTATGGCCAATACCGTCCCCAAGGTGGTGTTTAGTGGGTAGGCACTTAGGTTAGTTAGGTTAGTCAGTGAGTCCCACATAACTACGCAGCCGGCTGCGTGGTATGCTTAGAGCATTCACCACCTCCTCCCCGCTTCCGGAGGTGCCTTTTGCATTGGGCGCAAAAAAATCTTTCAACATAATTCCATTCCCAAGTTCTCTGTATCAACTACTATATTTTAAATTAGTTTAAAAGTATTAAATAAATTTATTTTAAAGAGTTTTTGTCTCTGCCACATAACAGCGTGTACTTACAAATAGTAGTATTTATTTTAATTCCAGTCATTCCCAATTGAGCTTTGCTTCGAGTCTAATGTATGAATTGTTTTACTCTAATCCTTGTTGTTCTCAGGTGATAAGTTTACAATTTGACATGAGTGACGAAGAGTCGAATAGTTCTAGTCAGAGTAATGAGAGTTGGAGTTATAAATCTAAAAGACCTACAAAAAAAATTTGATGAGTTTTTCGACATAATTCATGCATCCCAAATTGCTTACATAAAAGGTTGAAATAAAATGAAAAACAGAAATATTTCAGGCTTAAGGAAGCATCTAATATCTTTCCACAAAAGGAATCACAAATATTTCTTCCTGATAAATCAAAATTAAGTGATTATCTGATTTCCTATGAGATTTTGAAATTTTCCCGCTGCAAAAGTCTTACCTAAGTATAAAGAGGCTATATAGGTAAAGCTTAACTCTGCAAGTATTTATTATTTAAAACTAATAACGTAAATGTCGATCTTCAAATCTATACTTTAAAATATAGGACAGTGACAGTGAAATTGGGTTAAAAGGTTACATGTAAGTAACCTTTTAACTAATTCTATAGGATTAGGATTTCGTAAAACAGCTTATTCAGGATTTTATTATTGAAAACTTATAACTTTAATGCCGATTTTCGTGTCTCTAACTTCAAAAACGTAGGACTGTCATACAAACTTCCAATTCCCATTTCACTCCCTTAGGGATAGATTTTCTCAAAACTGTTTCTTATCTGATCTCTATGCCATAAAAGGAATCTACCTTACAAACTTCAAGTTTGTATCTTTTATAGTTCCTGAGATATCGTGATAGTCAGTCAGTGAGTGGTATTTATACAGGGTAGTTTTGAAACGCTCCCGAAAACGAAGACAGACGAGTACTAACTATATCTTTGATGATGGGTGAAATATAAAATCGATCCTGATGAAAAAAATCATCTTTTCACAACGTTTTATTAGATTTATTCGGTATTCTTCCTCAATACATTTAACTTTACTGCACAATTTTCCCCATTCACCTTCTATTTACCTTTTCGTTCACTAGTTCAGTCATAAAACAATAGATATAAATAATTTTCTTTCCTTCCTTTTAAAACCATCGTCGCGCGTCGTGCAAAGAAAGCTGTGTGCGACTGTACATTGGGAAACATCGCTTTTCAAAGCGCGGGAAGAATGAGGAACCAATAGCGTGCGCGCACAGTAATACTGGCGAGCATTCCCCGTCGCGCCCCTTCGTACCACGCGCTGCCGCCGCCCGGCCGACTGTGTGTCACCTCGCGTCAGCGTTGCCAATATATGGGAATTCCCAAATTTACCTACTAAGATTTGTTTGCAAGCGACATAAAATTAGAGGCAGCAATTACAATAAAACTTGCAAGTAATTTTTAATAGTTTTGACGTACCTCTTTTCAAATCAAATATTGGATGGATTAAAAACGGAAAGTCAATAAAAGTAAAGTAAAATAATTATTTTTTAGATTAATTAACTGTCGATCATAATTGCAATTGATTTTAACTATTAAATTATTCAATACCATTTTATTTCTATTTTCTTGTACAAAATCAAAGATAACGATGAAATAGTGTTTATAATTGTGTGAGTACCCAAGTAAGTACGTTTATTAATTTCAATATCATTTTGTAGTAACGAACTGCTTGTTTCGTCAGGGTACAATTGATTGTCTAATTGTATTAAAAATTACAACTATAACTAAATTCCATATGAAAGACTAGTCGTAGGGATCATATGGAAACTAAACTTATAAAATAAAAGTTGGCAATGTCATAAAATTTGACGGTCTGTGGGAATGTTCAAAGTGTTTACCGCAAGAACGTTAGGACGCAGTAGGCTTCAGTTTTGGCAGGATTCATTATTAATTTTAGTTTTGAGACAGTTCCGCGCTGACTTTGGACACGCATGCGCGAGCGACAGTTCATTGGTTTTGTTTATTAAATTCTTATTGTTATTACTTGGTATTACGTACTTGTTATTACGTGTTATTCTTGTTGTTACGTTTTGTGTTTCTTTTTTGTTTTAATAATGCCTAACGCGTACGTTTATAGTGCTCGTGAATACGGCAACATGTTAATGTGCCTTGGAGAAGCTTGTGGGAATGCTTCGCGTGCATTACGAATTTACCGAGAGAAATTCCCGACCGCTCGACACCCAGCTGACTCTCGTCTGATAACACCAGCATTTCAGCGAGTGTTGGAAAATCGGCCCATTGCTCCGGTAGCGGCAGGAGGTGGAAGTCAAGTGACTGTTCACTCCGAGGAGCGCATTTTAGATGTCGTTCGCCGGTATCCGAACCTAGGTACACGAAGTATCGCTAAATTGTTAAGACGTCGGGATGGAACAAGTGTGTCATACTGTTCAGTTCACAAAGTGTTAAAGCGTAACCGAATGCGGCCATACAAAGTGCACAAAGTGCAAGCTTTAGTTCCCGGCGATCACGACCGCCGACGAGTTTTCTGTCGTTGGTTATTAGACCAACAACAACGTGTGCCTGGTTCCATTGAGCACGTTATCTGGACGGACGAGTCGACATTTACCAGAAACGGCCTGTGGAACCGAAGAAATACACACGTGTATTCAGAGGTTAACCCGCACGCTGTTCGACAAACCGGGCACCAAACCCGATGGTCGGTTAACGTATGGGCAGGTTTATTTAAGGATCGCATACTGGGACCAGTGTTTCTGCCACAGCGACTTAACGGACAGCGATACCTAAACTTTATAAATGAACAGTTGGTTGACATTTTAGACGACCTATCGTTGGATGAATATCGCCGCACATGGTTCCAGCATGATGGTGCACCTCCACATGTCGTGAGGTTCGTGCGTGAGTGCCTTACCGAATTATTTGATGATCGCTGGATTGGCAGACTAGGACCACACGCTTGGTCACCTCGCTCACCAGATCTGATCCCGTTAGACTTCTTTCTGTGAAAGAAAGGGTTTTAATCGTGAGTGTGATAGTGCTGACGAAATGCGCCAAAGGATCGTGGATGTTTTCGACAAACTACGTGCGGACTGTATCGAAGACCACGATGATGCCCTGCCTGCATGAGGAGACGCAACACCGAGCCCACATCTGCCTCGAAATGAATGGAGCACAATTTGAGCCGCATCTCATAAGACCACGGAGGATTTAGAGTGGTAAGCTGTTTCATACCTAATTTTTTAAATGAATAAAACGCATGACTCTAATCTTGTTAACATTTCATTTAAGTATTTTTCATTAGCGGGGAATCGAACCAGTTATTTGGTTTATTTAACCAGTGAATTTGAATTAAAGTGGCTACGTGGAGACAAGCACAGTGGCAAAATAGTAGGTTAAGTAGATAAGTTAGGTATTTAGACAAGTGTTGTAAATTATAAGGTATTGCTAGTTGCGGGCCGCGCGAATTCGGCATAAATAATTAAAACTACGTAAATTACAGTCACACTTAACCTGTACAGTCAAAATAAACTGAAATGGATTTAAGGCAATAAGACTTTTAAAAGTCCAATTTTATTTGTATTAATACAAATTCGATCATTCAATACAAAATAAAGAAAAATGAACCTTATTTCAAACGAGATAGCATGATACCGCGCTGGCGCTTCGTATTCGCATTAGGGCGGCAACGATAAAAGGATCGGTCACGGCTGTCCAGTGACCTCCCAGATCAGCTGATTACTTTATTTTAGTGAGACAAGTGCCGAGGACCTAAAAATAGGATAGTGTACGCTTTTGGAATAGGGAAAAATGACACTGAAGTGCTTTCTAAATTAAAGTATCAATTAAAAAACAGCCATTAAAATGTATTGAACAAGGTGGTAGACATTTTGAAAATGTATTAAAATACACCGTTGCATGAGTAGTCTATTAGTAAGTTAAGTGTGGGACAAGTGAAAATAGTGATATATAGACACTGATAGGACAATGCATAAATAGTCATAAGCATTTGATATTATAGTTTAGTGAATTATCATTATAGCTTAGAGTTTTATTTTATGATTCTATGGTAGAATTAGTTTTAAGTTATGTATTGAATTTACAACTTTAATATAGAAATGTATAACTTTAGAAATGTATAACTTTAGAAATGTATAACTTTAATATATAGAAAACAACACAATTGTTACGCGACTCAGCAAGGTAATTACATAGCATCGTGCCTTGTTCACTCGCGCCTCGCTCTGATTGGTTGTTACCATTCCCCGTCGCTTTTACCGTATTTGTCGACCTAGCCGAGATCGTATAAAAGGGGCCATTTCCGTCGTTCGACACAGTCGGCGGCTAGCTACCTAGGAAGAAACTTAAAATATACAAGGAAGAAGATCTCAGTGGTTTTATTCCCCACCAATCCAGCACACAAATGAGCCTGTAGGGCACATTTAATTGTCCTTCGTCAGCCGAATATTGTGGGAATAATTACCTGAAGACTTCGAAAATAGTGCTACAACGAATTAAGAAGACTTCTCGAAAAATAGAAAAGTGTTTTCAAGATTCAAATTATTCGAAGAAAATCAGCTGACAGCATGACCGTTACGTGCTCCGAGGAAGGGCCGCAAGCCGTTGTCGTCCGAGGCTACTACCTCGGCGGCCGGTACCAGTGCGGAAGCCAGTACGGAATCGACAGCTACAGGGTCGACCGCCACGGAGACTTCGGAACATACTGACACATCCGCGGCAACTGATCCATCCACCGTGACTTCCGCTACCGCAGCAACCACCTCGACCGCCGCCACCTCCGCCTCAGCCGCAACCGCCCCTCACCTCTGCCTCAGCCGCAACCACCCCTCACCTCGCACCCCGCTAGCGCCGCCGCTCCTTCCATGCACCTTCCGTGGCGACGACGCTAACTGCGGCTGCGAAGGCCAAACAGCTGATGAAGCCGCCCGCTACTGTCACCAGAGCAACTCGCCAAGAAACGGAAACCTCTACAGTGAAGCGAGCTATAAAAGCACCGCTGGTCCGTCGAAGCAAACCGGACTACAGGACCCCGCCCGCCCAGCAAGAAGGGAGGATGGGGGATCTACGCGCAGTAGAACAAAACAACTCAAGCTTGCAAAGGCGAAGGAAGATTTGCTACGCCTTCAAGTGGAATTAGCTGCAGCACGCCTTGGAAAAGGAAGACTCGGAAGAGGAGGAAGAAGAAGAAGATGACGTCTTCCTCTACTTGAAGTCAAAGTTAATGCAAGTGGACAACTGGTTGGAGAATCAAGTGAATCGTCCGATGTTAGCAATCACCAAAGAACCTCACCATCCCGTAGAAGAACCAACGACCGCCCACATAGAAGAACCAAGGCCGGCGAAGCATGAAAAACACGTCAGTCACCGGCGGGAGGTCAAACCGACGTAGCCCTCTAGCTGAAGCCATTACTCGGGTTGTCAGCGCCGCCCAACAACCTAAGTTCTTCGAGCTACCATTCTTCAATGAATCTCATCAGGAGTGGCTGCCCTTCCGCGCCGCCTACTACGAAACAGAAGCGATGTTCAACACAGTTGAAAATGCAAACCGACTCAGAAGAAACCTGAAAGGAACGCCAAAGAAGCAGTTGAAGGCCTACTTATGACCAACACCCACCCGGCTGAAGTAATGAAGACTTTGGAGTCAAGATTCGGAAGGCCAGAGTCAATAGCCATGCTGGAGATGGAGACGCTTCGAGGTCTGCCGCCTTACTGAGTCACCTAGGGACATCTGCATATTCATACCAAGGTCTCCAACGTAGTGGCGACACTGAAGACTTTGGATTGTTTTAACTACATGCAATCCTGAACTCGCGAAGACAATAGTAGACAAACTGACGCCAACTCTGTGATACAGATACAACGACTTCTCAGCCAGGCAGCCACGTGAAGATCCTTGCCTCATCAAGATAGAGAAGTTCTTCAAAGGGAAGCAGAATGTGTGGACCCTACGCGCTGCCCGAACAGATGGCAACACCTAGTACAGCCGCACCGCAAAGGAAGACTCAAAGGTCAACAATGTGACTGAAAAGACACACATACCAAGGTGCGTCGTATGTGAAGATACAGGGCACTCAACGCAACAGAATGTGAACAATTCAAGAAGTTAGATGAAAACGCAAGATGGGACATGGCCAAGTCCAAGCGCCTCTGCTTCAGGTGTCTTCGCTTTAGGAACAAGACACACCACTGCCGACTCAAGTCATGTAATGTCAACAGCTGCAAGTACTCTCATCACAAGATGCTGCACTACGAAAAGTCAGAAGATACAGAAGCAAAAGAAAATCAAGAGGCAACAGAGGTCATAAACTCAACTTGGACCGTCAAGAAGCAATCATACTTAAAAATCCTATCGATCCAGGTGAAAGGACCAAAAGGCTATCAACACCTTCGCGTTGATAGACGACGGGTCAACAGTCACGCTCGTCGACGATAGAATAGTAACAAGCGTTGGAGCAACGGGCCCCATAGATCCACTGAAGATAGAAACGACGACAAAGAAGCGGTCGCCAGAAAACATGAAGCTGCTAACGGTCACAGCCGAGCTGCTTAAAACAGCTGAAGAACTCCTGATGCGGTCTTCCCAAGAAGAATCCTTTGCGGAAGAAATAGACAGCCTAAACAGCTGGAAGCCGATCAACAAAAGCCGCATTCGTCAGCTCAGCATTGAGTCAATAAACGGCACACTACGACTTAGAAGCCGTATTCGGGTGGTCGGCGACATGGAGGAGGAATTCAAGAATCCGCTGGTAATTGACGGTGATCATCATACGGTCAAGCTCTGGGTGCAGGCTATACATCGTCAACTCCATCACTGTGCAGACAGCAGTATTGGTACTAAGACTGCGTCTATCGTACGCACAATACTACGAAGATGCCTATTCTGCAGAATGAAGACGCAAATACCGCCGCATCCGGAACCGGGGACCTACCAGCATGTCGCTTAGCTCATCACAAACGCCCTTCACCTTCACCTTCAGCGGGTCGACTATTTCGGACCTCTCGGTGACCGTCGGACGAACTCGACAAAAAGATATGTGGCTATCTTCACATGTCTCACGACGCGAGCCATATATCTGGAAGTCGCCGGCTCACTTAGCGCCGACTCCGCGGTAATGGCAATAAGGCGAATGATTGCTCGGCGAGGCTGCCCGACTGAAATATGGTCAGACAACGGCACCAACCTGAAGGCCGCCGTCAGGAACTACGACAGGTGGTCGACGCAGCGACCGCAGAAGAAGCGGCGAAGGACTATCTCCTGGCGACATACCACCTGGAGCTCCATTTATGGGCGGAGCCTGGGGCGAATGGTTCGCTCTGTCAAGACCGCGCTCACCGCGAAGTTACATGAACGTCATCCGACAGAGGAGGTCCTCACGACATTACTGGTAGAGTAGAATACACCGTCAACAGCCGCCCGCTGACCCACGTCTCAGTCAGCCCAGAAGATCCAGAGGCCTCACTCCTAACCACTTTTTGTTGGGGGACGGGTCGTGTACCATAGCCATGCACTTTCACTGAACAGATACCGTCTCACGGTCAAGTTGGCGAGCTGCGCAGAGGCTAGTCGACATCTTCTGGCTACGCTGGGTGAAAGAGTACCTTCCTGAGCTCCAACACCGGCGGGAGGCCAAGCAGCGCGAGGACCGACACGCGCTGCTTGGCCTCGTCCATGGGGCATGGACGAGGCCAAGCAGCGCGTGTCGACGACCTCGTACAGATCTTCGACCCCAACCTGCCCGCAACGTGTGGATACGAGGAAGAGTCATCGCTACATATCCGGGTCCAGACAACGTTGTGCGAACGGTGGACGTGCTGACCAAGGAGGTGTCCTACGCCGACCAGTGAGGAAGCTGGTGATCCTGCCTCTACCTACGGACGTCGAGCCCGCACCGGAAGCTGATGCGACGCGGTCGCACGGCGGGAGTGATGTGCGGGACAAGTGAAAATAGTGATATATAGACAGACACAGATAGGACAATGCATAAATAGTCTTAAGTGTTTGATATTATAGTTTAGTGAATTATCATTATAGCTTAGAGTTTTATTTTATGATTCTATGGTAGAATTAGTTTTAGGTTATGTATTGAATTTACAACTTTAATATAGAAATGTATAACTTTTATATAGAAAACAACACAATTGTTACGCGACTCAGCAAGGTAATTACATAGCATCGTGCCTTGCTCTCTCGCGCCTCGCTCTGATTGGTCGTTACCATTCCCCGTCGCTTGTACCGTATTTGTCGACCTAGCCGAGGTCGTATAAAAGGGGCCATTTCGTCGTTCGACACATATTCCGCTTGCGCCACCGCTCTCGAGCGGTCGTGTCAGTAGTCAGCGCTCTCGTCCCCGTACGTTGAGTGCCTCTCGCTCTCGCGCTTCCGCTATCCTGCTCACGCTGTACAGCGCAGTCGCCTTGGTGAGTTCGCTTGCCTTTCACTAACCGTTCTTGCCCCCCTGCCCCTGGCAAGGAGGTTTTGACCGCTTATTGTTACTGTTCTTGTTTTGTTATTGATTTGTTATTGTTTGTTTTTTTTTCTGTTATTGTTTTGTTATTTACTGTGTTTACTGTTTTTGAAAAGTCACGTCACTTGTTCTTTCCAGAACAAGCCCCTATTCTTTTGAGAACAGGGATCCCCATCCTTACTGTTTAAAATAGAACATCGCCCTCCCCCCAACATGTCCACACCAGACCTTATTAGGTCAATCGTAGCTGCCCTAAACCAACTGGATGAGACGGCACTCGTCGCAATCCTCGCGTCTCTTGCCCCTCAGGCATGCCCCCGGCCACCGTCGCCCCACGGCTGCCCGCAGACCGACTTACCCGCGTCCCACGACGCCATGTCAATGGAGATCGTGCTCCGACTCCTCCGCGACCTCCGGAAGAGGTCCGCCACCCCAACCGGATATACATCCAGCAGTAGTTCCACGGACTCGATGGAACTATGACTGAGAGACCCTTTCACTGTAGTGAAATCAAAACGCGGCCCAAAGCGCGCCGCTAAAACCGCTCCCCAGTCCCGGCAGCCCCTGCCGCCACCTCCGGAGCCCCGCCGCTACACTCACCCCGCAGCTCCCACCACTGCCTCCACCTACGCAGCCCCGCCGCTGCCGCAGTACCCCTACTGCCGCTCAGCCTCCCCGCCCTCCAAGCCAGCAGCTCGCTGCGCCCGACCCTCCCAGAAACAGGTCCCGCCCCTGTCTTCCTTAGAGACAAGGCGCAATATACTCGACTGTCGAAAATATGTTACGACACTAAAATCAGTTTTGATCAGGCCACAAATTATAGTGAAGCCATCAAATATACCCGTCATCAATAGATGACTTTCGTCACCACAAGGCTCTTCACAGCAGGCGTGTGTCTTACCCCTAGGCCCCTTATGGGCCCCCCTAGGCCCCTTATGGGCCCCATCCAGCCCCCTCCGGGCTTTTCTCGGCCCACGCAGCCACCAATTCTCCCCTGGGGCCCCAAAAAGGCCGACCCCCCGCGGACTTCCTCCGCTCCTCAACAGGCGCAACCCTCAATGGTTGATGACCTGAATACGGTTTATACCGCTATTCAGAGCATCGACATTGGCGAGATCGCCATACTAGCGCGTAAACTGCGTGCTGCTAGGTCCCCTCAGGACCGTCTCCTCGCTCTAGCGGAGCACCACAATCTTCTGTGTTCGTTGTAAGTTAAGTTAATTTAACTTAACACTATGACAGATCACTCTGCCCTCCCAAAGTCCCACGGACGTATTAAGCCTAAGGGCTTATCGCTCGTCTCTTTCAATACTCGCGGTTTGCGAAATAACCTCCCCGAGCTTAAGCTCTTCCTTCGAGATCGCGAAGCCGACCTCCTCCTCCTCCAGGAGACCCACCTCAGACCCCAGAACCTCAAAGGCTTCTCCATCAAAAAGTATTCTCTTCTTCGTAATGACAGACCTGACCGCAAAGGCGGCGGTACTGCCATTTACTACAAGAAGATACTACATTGCTCTCATCCCGCCGCCGCTTACCAATATGGAAGCCACGGTATGCAGACTGGCCTTGACTGGACATCCGTCCATCGTCGCAGCCTCATGCTATATTCCTAGTGGAACTCTCCCCCTCAAAAAAGACTTTGAGGCCATCCTTACGTTAGGCAATTCAGTTATTATGTTTGGAGATTTTAACTCCAAGCATACTGATTGGACTTGTCTTACTACTACTCAGAGTGGCCAGAAACTGCTTGATATCACGCAGTCTCTCGACCTCACTGTTCTCAGTCCCCTCGGTGTCACTTACTATCCCGACAACACCGACCACGCTCCTGACGTATTAGACTTTGCAATAGCAAAGAGTCTCCCTCAACCTCAGGTCAATCAGGACCCTTGACGATCTTGGAACCGACCACCATCTCTCTCATAATTGGCCATCAGCCACCTCCCCAACTCCCCACGAAAGCTTTCACTAACTGGAAGGGCTTCAAAAGTCCCTAGCCACAGCTTTGGACTCTCGGACTCCCCTATCCCCTTTCTTCGGACTTATTCGACAGTACCGAAAAATCGACACCGCGGTCGATTCTCTCTCACCCTACATCCTCCTTAAGGAGAATGAAAGGTCGTTCCGTTGCTAATAATAATGGTCTTCCCTTACATATTAAAAGCCTATTAAAACAACCTATTAAAAGCCAAGAGAGCTGCTCTCCGGAGAGCAGTACTCTATCCAACCACCGAATATAGACGTACGGCCAATCGTCTTCAACGAGAAGTCCGTTCACGCCTTTCCGAACTTCGAGACCTCGAAAGGTAATCTCATGGAAAATATCTCTCCCTCTCATACAGCGTACTAACAGATGGCAAGAGCCCTTCACTTAGACGCTATCACTCATACTCCCCCTCTCTCTCGCCCCGACGGTACTAGTGCCTTAGAGGACGAGGAAAAAGCTGAGTGCTTCGCAGACAGCATCGCTGCTCAATGCTCTCCTAGCTCTCAACCCTCAGACCCCTCCCACATCCAGACAGTGGAGGATGAGGTCCGCCGCCGGAACTCAACCCCCACAGCCTCTGACCCTATCACTGTGTCCAATGATGAGATCTCATCCCTCATCAAAGGACTGAAGCCTAAAAAGGCTCCGGGCGCGGATGGCATCTCCAACCAAGCCCTTAAACATTTTCCTGAGCAGGTGCTAACCCTTAGCTATCATCTTCAATGCCTGCTTCAACCTTAGTTACTTTCCCACCACGTGGAAAGAGGCAACTGTCATTGCCCAGGAAAGCCAGGAAAACCTCTCAACCTCCCCACCAGTTATCGTCCCATCAGCCTCCTCAAGGCCATGGTCAAACTATTCGAACGAGTCCTCACTCGCATGAGGCGCCATCTGTTTCCCACAGACGGTGACCCTCTTGTCATCCCTCACCAATTTGGTTTCCGAGCGAAACACTCTTGTCCCCAACAAGTTCACCGTATTGTGGAATATATCCTCAGCGGTTTTTATCCTCGCCGTCATAAGACCATCGCGGTCTTTTTCGACATAGCGAAAGCGTTTGATAGAGTCTGGCACGTAGGCCTTATCTACAAACTATACAAAATAGGTCTCCCTGATCGTCTTGTTCGTCTCGTGGCCTCCTACTTGAAGGACCGTACCTTTCGTTACAGACACGAAGGCACGCTCTCCTCTTCGCGTCCAATTAAAGCCGGTGTCCCTCAGGGCTCCGTACTTGCCCCTCTTCTCTATATCCTGTACACCAACGACATTCCCATACCGTCGAATGGTGTTCAGCTCTCCCTCTTTGCAGACGACACTGCCCTCTACTGCAAAGGCACATCACTACCCTTTATACGGAACAAGATCCAAAAGTCAGTTAATGACTTGGGGCTTGGTTCCAAAATAACGTATCGATGTGAACCCGGAAGAGCTCCGCCGTTCACTTCGAACATAAACGACGCCGCTCCACTACTATTCCTCCAATCCGTATGTTAGGGACCCTGTCCTGGCATACGTCCATAAATACTTAGGCGACACGAGGCTCACTTTCGAGCCCCATGTCAAGAAGTAACTCAAACGCACGATTTTATCTGGGTAGACTCAACAGTATGTTGGGCCGACACAGTAAAATGTCCCTCCGCAATAAGCGAACCCTTTATAAGGTCTGTATACGACCAGTAATGACATACGCAGCCCCAATTTTTGCTCACGCAAAACCTAAAACCCTGTACAAACTCCAAGTTGTACAAAACTATTTCTGTCGTCGGGCTACGAACGCACCCTGGTACGTCCGTAACGCCGACCTCCACCGAGACTTAGAGCTCCCTACAATACAACAGTTCCTAAAAACACTCTCTGAGAACTTCTTCAAAGCCTCAGAATCTCACTCTAATCACCTTATTCGTGAGGCAGCTTCCTATGCAGCCCCACTTCCCTCTCGCTATCGAGTCCGCAGACCGAGAAACTCTCTCTCGGACCCCCCCAACCAGCTTTCGGCCGACCTGAACTGCCTCTTGGCGGCTCAGGCCAAGCCATCTTCCAATGTATAGCATGCCCTAATTGGGCGAAACTCTCAGCGGCTAATCACCGCCTGCGCCCCCTTTCCCTTAAGGGGGTCGCATCAAATCTCGGTAGAAAGGCCACTATGGCTAATACCGCTCCCAAGGTGGTGTTTAGTGGGTAGGCACTTAGGTTGTTAGGTTAGTCACAGTGAGTCCCACATAACCACGCAGCCGGCTGCGCTATGCTTAGAGTATTCACCACCTCCTCCCCGCTTCCGGAGGGTGCCTTTGCATTGGGCGCAAAAAAAAAAAGTTGTTCGACACAGTCGGCGGCTATTATTCCCACCAACCCAGCACACAAATGAGTCTGTAGGGCACAGTTAGGTATTTGATTTTTAATTATTGTAAATATCTTGATTCACATTTTTTTGAATGCGGTCTTTGAATTATGTTGTCGTATAGCCTCTTATTTTTAGAAGTTCATTATTATTTAAAATTACTATTAAAATGTTATGTATTGATAATAATATTATAGTATTAATAATGTTATAACATTTTGTAACGAATATTGCCTATTGACATTGTACCTATCATAATGAATAATAAAAATTATTCAGAATCGACTGTCCAAAGCCTGAAAAGTGTGATGGAAAGATACAATCAAATGTTTACTAGACTTAAATAAACAACTCGATGCTCGGAGTTCGGACATCGGATAGTGTTCATAGGTAGGATTTCTTTAACGTAAACAATCGCGCGTCGTGCGTTCATGAATTTGTACTGTGACCACAACATTCTTCCAGAAGTGGTATAACTAATTTAATAAATAATCAATGCGTAAACATTTTTAACTAAAAAGTCAGTGTATGTATTATGATTATAACATAATATACTAATTGGGGTATCTGAGGGTGTGCGTTAATTAGGTTACATGTTGTATATAGATTATAGTGTTAAATATGTAATTATAATTCACTCATATTTTCATTTGTTTTTATAATCGGCGAGACACATGATTTACTGTTTTATTTCGGTCTGAAAATAGCAGTGACAACATCATGACATCTACAGTTGATTGGATGGTTAAAAATATCTTCCTTCTCATTTTCGATGACGAAGCTACACAAGTATATTTTCGATCGATTTGCCCAAATCTGTGTTTTCTAAAAGGTTCACACTTAGAAGGAAGGTTAAAGAACGGTTTGAAGAGCTTCAATTGAATCTTAAGAAACGACTACAACAATTTTATCTAAAATGTCATTTACCATTGTTGGATGGACGTCAACTGCTGGTAGGAGTTACTACGGGGTCACTATTCATTATATAGACAACGAATGGAAGTATCGATCTGTAGTCCTTGATTTTATACCATCACGCGGTCGACATACTGGGGAAGATATTGCAACGATTTTCCACGAATGTTTATTGGAATATGACATAATTGATAAAATACAGGTATCACGGTCGACAAATACCAAATTTATGTATGAACTGGACAAACAGCTGCCACACTTTGATTCAGACAATCAACATTTCCGGTGCTTTGCTCACATTTTGAACCTTGGTGTACAAGATTTATTAAAGACCTTAGCATTACACAGTGAAACTGACAATAACGGACAAGAACAGCAGTATGAAGACTATGAAGACGAAACTGAGGAAGATGAAGAATATGCGCCAAATATTGCTAACCCACGTACAGCTGTAACAAAATTACGCAGTATTTCCAGAAAAATAAAAGAAGTGAAGTGGAGCAGCTGGCGTGCCATCAAATCTGAATCCATGCTCGACTGTCCAACGAGATGGAATTACACATGATATGATTGGATTTGGTTTAAAAGTGAGAACTGGCATTTACATATTGTGCACTTCTGTCACCGAATTGAATGATTTTCAAATCACAGATAGTGAATGGCAAATACTCGAAAAAATACATAAGTTTCTAATACATTTTAAACTTCTATCAACGAAACTTGGTGGAGAAAAATATTTTACATTACCGCTAGTTATTGTATCAATCAATCTGTTGCTCGATAAAATTGAATCCATGGTAAAACAATTAGATGAAAAACCTAATCGATCCGAAGTGGATGAAAGGCTCATTCTGGGTTTCCAAGCAGATCGAGACAAATGCTTAAACATTATAAAAAGAGCAACTGGATTTATTGTACCTCTTTAATTTTAGGCCCAAGGCGTAAGGCTCGGACTTTTGACATGACATTATGGGGAAGCAAATTAAAACAGAAAGCCTGCGCAAATTTAATGAACTTTATAAAGAATATAAAGTCTACACTCAGTGAATAAATCTCTAGAATCCAAGAAATGAAAAGAAAGTATGTGAATATGATGAAGATGAAGACGTAATAGACTTTGAGAAACTGTATGCATGTCCCTCGACGTCATCTGGATCTGGATCTTTTCTTCAAGGCTTAGTTATTGACAAGTTGAAGGAGCACCTAAGTAAACCCAGAGCCGCTAGTTTAGAAGACATTTTAGAGTGGTGGAGAACGCATGAAACAGAATATCCAACTTTATCGAAGATGTCCCGTGATTTTCTTTCAATACCTGCAACTTCAGTACCTGCTGAGAGATTATTTTCTAAAGCATCATTAGTAATTAGAAAACATAGAAATAGGTTAAGTGATGAGTAAGCCAGATGGTTACTTTGTATTAATTCTTGGTCAAGAATTAATATAAAGTAACAGTAATGTCAAAGCTATTGTGTACTGTTACGTAATTTAATTTGTATTGTATTTTATTTTTTATTTAAATAAATGGTAAATTGTATAACTTTTTAATTCCATTTCATATAAGGTGAGGGTCTCTCAATCTCTTTCTAGACAGATAATGTTCTTTAAAATACAGTCAAGTTAATGTCATTAATTTGTTTTTATATGTTTTGACTATGTTTTAGCACATGTAAGCTTATTAAATGTAAACGTTTATTAAGAAACAGACTGACTCCCGTGGCCGTGGGACACGGTAGACAGCTCAGTTGGTTAGAGCATCGGCACGGATCGCTTAGGTCGTCGGTTCAAACCCCACCCGTTGTTAGTTGATTTTTCGAATTTCTCATTAAATGTTTAGACATTTATTAATTTGGTTGGTCTTTACTATGGCTATGTTAATTCAAGCTCAAAATGTACCTACTCTGTTAAGTTGTTCTAAGATCTAAAGTAACGTTTAATAAATAGCAATAGGCTAATAGGTAATTGCGGGACTTGGGAGACTTTTACTGCAAAACCAAGACCAAGAACAAGGCTGGGAGCGCAATACCAAGACCAAGACCAGGTGTATTGACGCAAGACCAAGACCAAGACTGGCTAAGTCTCGTCTTGTTGTACAAATAAATGAATTACTAGCGTCTATTAAAATGAAGCGTCATTTAAAATAACATTTCTTTCATGGCAAGATAAGGAAAAGTGCGAGGGAGATGGATATTATTCCATCTCGCTCGCACTATAGAAAGAGAGGGTCATGACGGAAAAATCTTACACTTTTTCTCACCTAGCCCCCATCCGCCAAATTCGTATCGTGCGATGAGGAACTTCGTTCCAAAAAACATACTCTGTTCCTATATTCCTATACAATAATACAAAAAGAGACAAACAACCAAACGCTTGCTTTGTCGTTCGTAATGTGGCAGGGTAGAGGAATAATTTGCTAGCATCTGTCTTTCCATTTGATTACAATATGGGTGTCTTCAAGGCAAAAATAATAGGTTTTTATAAGATAGGGTTTTTTTAATCTAAGATAATGCGATTTACCATCTTCGGCTGCATTACCACTTACCATCCAGGTGGAAAAATAGTCAAGCTCTGGTTTATAATGTTAAAAAACTTGTGTGTATATAAATGTTAAAGAACTTTTTCTCGCATATATTATCTTTTATTCAGATTCAACATTATTACAGACCATCAAATTCTCCTGCTGAAAAAAGACCTTACCCATTGATTGCCATAAATCATGCTTCTGAGCATACATCCAAGACTCTCAGCATGTTTTATCAGATCGTCACTTCATCTAGCGCAAGATGACACATCGCCTGAGTACGCTTACTAATGCGAGGTTACCATGCAAAGACATTTCTTCTTCTATTATCACGTTATATATTAGCTATGGCTACCGACACCGACAACTAATGAAGAAGAAATAAAAATGTCTTAAATAGCCAACCCGATTTTTTTTGATTTTTGACTATAAACATATTATTCATTTAAACAGATATTAAAATACGTTCAGTTAAGACAACATGGGTAATTCGTACGAATTACCCATGTTGTCTTACTTCTTTATTGTTGAAGTACTTCAATAAAGAATAACCCATATAATGAATTGAACGTTTACTGAGTTTGGAAGTGCTGTATTTATTTTTATAGAATGGAATAGAATAGAATAGAATGATTTTTAATCAATATAGATTATTATATAATACTTATTGAAAGTCATCTTTTATTCACCACTGGTTCTGAAAATACCTCTGTTCTGGGAACAACCAGCAAGAAACCCATCGGGATTAATAGCAATATATTTTTAATGACATAACTTAGTTGCAAATGGCTACACATTATTTTAATTCAATGATAAAGATTTTAAATAATTTAGTAATTATGAAGTTATGACGTTAGTTAGTTGAACTCTTTTAAGTTTATTGAGACTTTTTTTTATAGAACAAGGGTGACAAACGAGTAAACAGTCCACCTGATGGTTAGTGGATGCTGTGACCCATAGACATCTACATTTATTCTCGATTAAGAATCGAAATGCAGATGCGTTCTCACCCCTGAGAACTAAGATGAGATGCCTTCATTTCTAGTAAAAAGGTTCGCTAACGCTAACGCGAAATGCGATATTTATGTTAATCTTAATTTACCATAGTTACCGATAGTATTAAGTTACTTTCTTTTCAACTTTCTTCTAATTATAAAAAATATTGACTTCTACAAGTATGAAGCTGCCACAAGAGAAATTTTTTCCCATAGATTGTATTAGGAAATATGGCTTGAAGAAATATCGAGTTACATGTCTGACTTCCTGCCACTTCAGCCTACTGATCTATTGGAGAATGACAATAACACTTGTTCTGCTGCAGGTGCTGCTTCTCGTGTACCTATTGTGTATTTTATTAAGCAAAGATATCCCGAACATTACTTATTACGTAGCTCACCAAGTCACTTTAAGCTCTTGCATACGGTCAACTTTGAAAAACCACATAGATATCATAGCTCTACGAAGCCACGATATATATATATATATATTATACGATATATACATAAATTTGATCTGTTTACAAGAAAAAAAATAATTGAGTAAGCAACGAGCTTGAACATCATAAGATAACGAAAAAGGGTTCACTTGTTTACTTCCAAAAATAAAGACATTTCCTCTACTAAAGGCTATTAGAGTCACCCGGTACGGTATTGGTTTTAGGTTTCCACTTAAGTAAGACCTCTTACCAGTTATATTACCAATTCATTTTTTCCCTCTAGGTTTTGTAGGTAAAGGGATTGCGAGATCAAAAGAAAGTGGTGAAACAATATTATCAGATATTGCTTTATCCACGTTAAATGTGGCGGAACATTTGTTTATTAAAAATATTCTTATTTATATGGAACCTTACTAAATGTAAAAAAATTATGATAAAACAAAGAGAGCCAGGATGGTTTTAGGCTGTGATGCATTTCATCTAAGTCCTAGAGTTGACTACGTATCTGTGTTACGCAATTCAGAACAGTTAATTGGAAATGTATTCCCAAAGACTTATTACTGTGTGTAGATAAAGATAATAAAGCAAAACAAAAAGATAGTAACTAAGTGATGTAAAACCTAAGAGAAGAGTTAGCAGATTTGTCACAGTGTGTGGATATAGAAATCAAGAAAAGCGCCATATGCAAGGAACAAAAAAGTAATGGCCAAACGATATTAAAACTAACATAAGATTCAGTAGATTCATTACTGTGTGTGGATAAAGAAAATCAAGTCAAGCGCAAGAAGCTTTTATTTTTTAGTGTTTAGTTTAGATTAGAGTTTAGTTTAGAGCTTTTAGAGTTCAGTTACTAGTTTTCTGGTTGCATCTTATCCTTGGTGGTAGGTTGGTCCTCTACTAGTGAGAGGCCCAGCCGAGGGTTAGTTACCACCCACCTGGCAAAGACATACCGCCAAATGATGCAAGTCGTGTTCCGGTATGATGTTAGGTGAAACCCATTTCTTAGGGAGGTCTGAACAGTTGTGTTGCGCATACGAACCGGTTGCGACGCGGCCGTTTCTTGGTGTTAGGTGCCTGGTTATGGAGGTTAGCGGGACTGAAGCAAGGTTGTACCGCTGGCCGACCGTAGATAGTTGGGGGCCCAATTAAGGAGCCAGCCACTCATGAAAGGCTGCCCCGCCATCTTACGAAAAATCCTGGGATGGCTCCATCATGCCGGTTGGCGATCGGAGGAGAGGGCCTGGTGGCGATTTCCAGGGGAGTTCGGGCGTCCCCGCGATCTCAATGCTAGGTACCATCGATGCTGTGACTCTGTTTGCGTCCCTAGGTTATATGTGTGACGCCTCGTTCAACTGCCATTCTCTCAACCTATTCACTCCACCATTTATGAAAAAAAGGAAAAAGAAGAGTAAGTTTGTACAGTGGTCGCACTCCTCTCCATCAAAGTGCATCTCACAAACATCCGAGGCCTGCACTGTAATCTCAATGCAGTCCACTACCACCTTGAGACTGACAAGCCGCACTTACTCTTCTTGACTGAGACGCAGACCAGATGTCCTCTAGATGCAGCGTACCTTGCTACCTTGGGTACACATTGGAGCATAATTTCCATCAGCGCGCCGGAGTCTGTGTTTACGTCCGCAACGACATCTGCTGTAAGCGTCTCCGTCACCTTAAAGACTCCACTTTCTCTACGATCTGGGTATTGATAGACACAGGAATGGATAAAATTATTTATTCTTGTGTCTACCGATCGCAAAGCGGTAACCAGGAGACAACGAGGCTATATGAACACCTCAGTGAAGCCTCTGATGTGGCTCTAAATCGGTACCCCAATGCACAGTTGGTTTTTCTGGGGGACTTTAATGTCTGTCATCATGACTGGCTGTTCCCATGCCAGAAGAACGACCACGCTGGCGGGGAAATTCGCCTTGTCGCTGGGGCTCTCCCAGCTGGTACAACAAGCGACTAGGGTACCTGATGTGGATGGGCACACAGCCAACTGCCTCGACCTTCTGCTGACGATCGATCCAGACAGGTACGATGTTGAGGTTACCTCACCCTTAGGAACTTCTGACCACTGTCTGGTGAAATCTGTGTCGTTATATTCCCCACCTAACTACGATTTCCACGGTGTGCGGCCAGTGTGGCGATATAAGTCAGCAGAGTGGGATGAGATGCGGCATTTCTTTGCATCTTATCCTGGCGGCAGGTCTGCTTCTCGTCTGAAGACCTGCGCGGATGTCATAACCGATGTGATATGTCAATACGTATTTCATCCCCTTGCTGACGTGCTCATTGGTGGTTAAGCGACCCTGCCGACTATCGGCCAATTTCAATTACCTCCTATACTCTGCAAGATTATGGGCGTATATTGAACGTCCACATCATGGCATACCTAGAGCAAAATGATTTCCTCAGTGATCGCCAATACGGGTTTCGCCGAAATCGATCATTTGGGGACCTTCTAGCGTATGCCACTCATATGGGGCGAGGCCCTCGAGAACAGTGGTGAAGCACTTGCTGTTTCCTCGATGTTTCGAAGGCCTTTGACAGGGTATGGCACGCAGTCTATTGGGCAAGCTTTCAGCGTACGGCTTATCCTGGCCTGATTGTCTGGGTGAAGGAGTTTCTGAGTAAACGGTCTCTCCGGGTCGTCGTCGATGGCTGCTCATCCAATACTGTGGCGACTAACGCCGGTGTTCCTCAGGTCCGTTCTCTCGCAACTTTCTTCCTGCTGCATATAAATGATCTGCCCATTCTTGGTATCTATGGGTATGCAGACGACAGCACAGTTGTGAGCTACCATCCAAGTGCCCGGGCCAGTCGGGATCAAATCCAGTCCGAAAGAGAGGCTATGATTGAGCGCGTGAGTCTCACACTACAGGCAGTCTCCGAATGGGGCGACGCCAATCTCGTGAGATTTATCGCCTCCAAAAAACAAGCGTGTCTTTTCACGCTAAAAGATTGCCCTGGCTCCTACTTTCCGGAATGTATCCTTGGAGTACACTGATCGCCTTCAATTGTTAGGGGTTGAGTTTTCTCCGAACCTCTACTATGGGCTATTCATTGAGTCCAGAGCCAAAGCAGCCGCAAGGAAACTTTGTGTCCTTGCAAGGGTGCGGCGGTACTTCACGCCGGGGCAGCTTCTTATCTTACATAAAGCTCAAGTCCGGTCGTGCATGGAGTACTGCTGTCACATATGGGCTGGTGCTGCAAAATGACACCTGGCAGCATTGGACTCAGTGGAGAGACGTGCTAAGAGGCTCATTGGTGACCTTGATTTGGTTGAAACCAATCTTGTTAGCCTCGAGCACAGGCGCAGAGAATAGCCAGTATCTCGGTATTCTATAGGATGCATTTCGGTGAGTGTGAGCAGGAATTACACGCTTTAATTCCTCCCTCTCCTTTCCACTATCGGACATCCAGGCGGTCGGCGGGTCTTCACCCCTTTGTTGTCGATATTCCACTTAAAACAAACGGTTTGCTTCGTCTTTTGTGTGCGGTACAGCAAAGGAGGGAATAATTTGCCGGCGTCTATCTTTCCATCCGAATACAATCTGGGCTTCTTCAAGACAAGAGGTGAATAGGCTTTGTTTCGCTAAGACAGTGCGATTTACCATCTAACATCACCACTTACCACCAGGTGGGATTGTGGTCAAGCACTGGCTTAAAAAGAAACAAAAGATAGTGACTAAATAATGTAAAAGCTAATATGAAAGTTAGTAAATTCACCTCTGTGTATGGATGAAGAAGATCAAAGTGTAATCGAAAGGAATACTATGGGAATATACAACCGGTACATTACAATGAGAAACAAAAAAAAGATACAAACACTAATATACTCGTATATGGGACAAGTATAATTAATTAGAATGCGAGAACTTTTGTAAAAATATTAGTCCTCATTCAATTTTTTACTTGATCTGATTGGACTTTAAAATTTGAATTTAATAAAATATTAGCTTCGATAAAATTCCAAATTTTACTGTAAGTAGAATGTGTCAAATATTGGCTTAATATGAATATTTATTTATAGTCCAGTTTACAAAAAGAAAACTTTAATAGTAATTCTAAAACAGAATACTAAATAGACTAATGAGTTAATTAAGATCCAGACAGCAGACAAATATAAAGAGTTAACGAAGCTAAGATCAAATTAAGTGTCACGCTTGATTTAAAATTTCCTTCGTTGGAGCTTAATATATAAAAACTTTACTTTTATTATGCTATAATATTATTTTTAAAATATTATTTAAGTATATATAATGGTGGGTCTGTTAATTATCTTGTAACTGCTAAACGACTTGAACGAGTGAGTTTATATTCGTAAATATATTTGATTTGTCGAGACGATGGTTCATAGTTCATATCTGATACCTATGTGGCGGTGGCGCTAGTGAAGTTATTAATAACTTTATTTATTGACCAAAATCACTCATACTCACAGAATCTGGACTCGATAGGTGGCGCTGTGTCGAGATATTAATAAATATTATGATTACAAAGAAAAAAATTGCAAACGAAGACGCAGTTTTTCGCTAGTTATAATAAATAATAAAACAATAAACAGTGACAAATTCACTACCCGTGCTAACCACGAGCTTCACTTCTTAGAAGAATAAAGTTGTAATAACCTATTGGACAAACTTCCACATCACTGACTGTCACGTAAAATACATTTATTTTTGCAAGCCTTGCGAGCCACATGAGCTCGCTCAACGTGACGTGAAATCCAGTTTGTTATATTTATTTCGAAACATTTTTGTATTAGTTAGTATTCTTTAATAATTCAGTTTATTGGTTAATTTTAATGTGTACTTTTAAATTCAGTTATAAATATTTTTCTTAATCTTTGGCAGTCTTTTAAACTACAATTTATTTTGTATATGACATTCAAAATGCACAAGAATAACACAAGTTACATGCACAAGAATAACGCCTATAATATAAAATACACACATCACGGCTCTATAAAATATCATATATAATTATATACTCGTAATCCTTATGTATGTAGTGAAATCAGCTTAGCACATTAAATTTAGTTAATTTGGCTGAAGCTTATTCTGCATACATTAGACAAAAAGATAACTTAAGGTAGGTTACTTGCCTTACGTAGAGGGGTGGCCACAGGAAAATAAATTTAATAATGAATAATTTGATATGTAATAATAATTTAAATTTGACATTTAATTGTAAGAATAATAATGATAAATTTCATTTGATATTAATAATTAAACTAAGTTTTTGACTGGTAGCAAATACGCTATCTTATTATTTATATTTTAACCCAGCCAAATTTTTAGCTACCTTGACACCTGCTTTTATTGAGCAGCAAAATAGTTTTACAAATGATTTGGAATCAGTTCTAAGTAATTTAAATTAGATAATAAGACAATAGAAGTAATCTCTAGAATAGAATACAACTCACCAATACTTAATTGTGTAATTTCACAAAATAGCAATAATAAAAACCCGCGTGAAAGAACATATAGCTGACGTGAAGCATCGACGCTCTGGGAAGTCTGCAGTCTGTGAACATGTTCAAGATCGTCCCCGCCATTACATCAGATTTGATAGACCACAAATCCTCGCAAAAGAACACCGATTCCTACCAAGGATGATACGCGAGGCTATTGAAATTAAAAAACATCCTAATTTCAATAGAGAAGATGGATGGGTGCTGCCATCTGCTTGGGATCCTATAATTAACAAAATTAAATCCAAACCCAAGCATACCACTGCAAGACTTCAAGATACTGTAAGCTCATTCTGCGTAGATTGAACCAAAAATTAATATTAAAAAACTGAAGGTAGCCGGGCAAACTGTGACATCGGGACGTCAAACATCTCAGTCCCCCCCGTGACCATGGGTTGCTGTAAAGCACCCGAAACGTCGGGAATTAAAATAGTAAATTAAACGCGATAAAATCCGTAAAAAATAGTTTTATTCAATGTGTAGTGTTCGCGTAAATATAAGAAATCATTATAAAAACTGTATTAGCCTGGTGCATCAAAATATACAAGGTATGTTAGGCAAAGAACTAGAAATTGAATTATCTTTAAATAGTAACCATATACATATTTTATGTATTACTGAACATTGGTTGAAAGATTACAACTCCATATTTAATTTCAGTAATCACCAGGTGGTCAGTTCTTTCAATAGAGATACTAAATTACGTGGTGGCTCCTTGATATTAGCTAATAAATCCATACCATGTAAAGAACGTTAAGATATTGTGAGCCTGTCTGTTGAGCGAACTGCATGTGTCGAGCATAAGCACTTCATTGTTGTCAGTGTTTACAGACCCCCATGTTCAAGGTATGACCTTTGAAAAAATTATGAAAGAAATTTTAGTTAAGCTTAATAAACAAAATAAATCTCTTGTAGTATGCGGAGACTTTAATATCAATCTCCTGGAAGCTTCTTCCATCAGTATTAAATTTTGCTCATTGTTTAAATCATACAATCTTGATAATTTATTTTTTGAAGCTACTCGTATTGCAGGGTGTAGTGCAACTTGTATTGATAATGTTTTTACAGATGTTGTACCAATCAAGAAATTCATAATTCAAAAACTTAGTCGAGATCACTGTGGACTTAGATTTCATTACCATATATGCACAAAAAACAGGAAATTGAGAAAATAGTGTTTGTTCCGATTAATGCGATTAATACGCATGGAGAGATTTATAAGTAATATGGTAAAAACCTTCCATCGCTTTCTTACAAGAACAATTCAGAATATTTATATGGAGTATTATTTAACCTTAGAAGCAATGAATTTAATAAAACATTTACTTCTAAAATATTCTGCAGTAACAGTCGCAAGGCATTTAATGAAAAGGCAATAGTACGAATTCATAAGAGCAGACGAAGATTATGTGAACTTTACCATGAAATATCATATAAACTTTTAGAGAATATGTCAAAAATGATTCTAAAACGATTAAAAGAGTGTGCCCCACAGCCAAATCTTTACATATTAGCAACAAAATTAAGACCGCTAAAAATAAAATTAAAATGACGTGGAGTATTATTAATAGCGAAACCGGTAAAGACAAACCTCGTAACACAAATTATCAATTGAAAATTAATAATGAATTGACTAGATCAAATCAAGAAGTCGCAGCGGTGTTTGAGAAATATTTCACTGATATACCTATTTTGACAACAAAGTCATTGAATAATTCTCCAACTGTCGCTGATTGATTTCTCAAACAGAATGTTAGTTAGTTAGTTAACGACGGGCTGTTTTCCGCAACTCACGTCTAAGCGCGTATTTTGCGTGTGAGAGAATAATGTAATTATTCGAGCCATGAGATCTCCCGAAGAAGTTCAACATTCCTTTGATGTTGCTTGCAACTTGGGGAGTGATCAACGTGCCGAGATGTTTAGCCCTGTATGTAGCGACCTCCGGACATTTCAGCAACACGTGGGCCGCCGTTTCTTCCTCCCCATACATGTCCTGCACAGGGGCTATCTATAACACCTATGGTAAATAAAAGTTTGTTAAGGCCGTGTCTGTGATAGCACTTGTTACTATCCTGATCTGTGGCTTGTTCAGTCTCATTAGAACTTTGGTTAAGCGACTGTTTATTTCAAGCAGGGCTTCCTAAGCTTGTCTACAGTCTACTAAATTTTTCCAAAGCTGAGCGTGTTGATTAGTGAAGTATCTACGTACCAGTGAACGAACGTTACCAAAGTTGGTATGATTGGTTCCGGCCCTATAGTGGCCAGAGCCGATCCTCTTCTGGCCAGTTCGTCTGCTGCATCGTTGTCTCTGGACCCACTGTGCCCTTTATCCATTGCAGAGTCACATTGTTGTTTTACATACCTCATTTAATCGTTGATGGCTTTCATATATTAGTCCGAGTTCACCACATTGCAACTCAGAGCTTGTAGTACCGCCCTACTGTCGGTCAGTATTCTGATGGAGAAGTCATTAACCTTCCTAGCATCTATTGCTATGGCCGCTTGAATGATACCATACATTTCGCCTAAAAGACTGTGTTATAGGTACCCAGCGTGTGCGTATATGGATATTGAGGTCTTCAGAGAAAGTTCCGGATCCTACACCTTCATTTGTTTTAGAACTATATGGGTAGGATCCGAAAGTGTTTCAAAAAGCTTAGGTGAAACTCTAAGCTCTTCTGGGCAATCCTTCCGACTGGCTGGTTTCATTTAATTGTATCTTGTACTTCTTATCGAATATAAATTGTTTAGGGATTTTATCGTACTTGGCTTGTAAGATAGGAATTTTGAGTGAATTCTATCAATTATGCCTGTATGAGAGACACTATTCTTACTCAAAGATTTAAGATCTTCAGCCTGATGGCAGCTAAAGTTGCTTCTTGTTATATATGTAGATGAAGCGGGTTAGCTCCAGCATCGCTTCTAGGCTGCTGTTGGCGCAGTCATTATGCAGCCTCTGGCAGCCGTACATGCCAGTCTCTGGTAGCGGTGAAGCTTCTTAGTGGTGGCTTCATTTGTCTTGGTTCACCATACCTGAGCGCCGTATGTGATCATAGGCCAAATTACAGTTTTGTACAGCCACAGTATGATTTTTTGGCGTCAGACATCTTTTGTTTCTGCATTGCCAGAAAGTTATACTAGCTTTGTTGATTTTGTTTCTATGTGTTTATTCAAATTAAGTTTGCTGTCTAAGGTAAGACCTAAATATTTTACCTCAGAGGATAGCTGGAGTTTTGTGCTGAAAAGACTTGGGAGATGATAGTTATTGTTATTGTGTGAACCGTTTTATTTTGATTGATGGTTAAGTCGTATTCCCTGCACCATCTCCACTATACGGAGAGCCGCTTGGTCAGGTCACACCATGCTTGCTGTCTTTCCAGAGACCAATATTGTCAGGTCATCAGCATAACCTACTGTGTAGAAATGATTGGCATTTAATTTGCTGATGAGTTCATTAATGACTGTGTGGAGAAACGACGCGCTCCGCCTCGGGTGTTTCGTAACCAGTCGGCAGCGCGGACGCAGCTTCAAGCACTCGTTTTCTCCAGCCCACCAGTCGGTCTAGCTGAGAGGCTGCCCGTCTTGCGCCCTGCTCACGCCTACGCGATACGATTATTGCTCCTCCTTATAATAGTTTTATGTGCATCTTTCAATATCTAACTGTTCTGACGTTTATAATTTCGTACTTCTCGCTAATTAACTGTATCTTGACTATCTTTCTACTTCGTGTTTCTACTACTCTTGTGTACTCGTATATTGTAATAAACTGTTAACTGTATATATGTGGTTTAATTCACCATCCGCCGCATTTCCATTTGCTGCAGGGTGATAAGCAGTGGTGGTGATGTGATGTGCGCCTGTTAATTTGGAAAGCTCTTTAAAGGTAACACTCAAATTGCCTGCCTCTATCTGTAGTTATTTTAGAGGGCAACAAATCGTGATATCCAACCTCTGACGAATGCGTTGGCTACGGTTTCAGCTTTTATGTCGTCGAGAGGCATCACTTCAGGCCATCGTAAAAACCAGTCAACAACAGTTAAGTAGTACCGATATCCTTTGGAGATAGGCAGAGGTCCGATAAGATCCACATGCACGTTAGCGAATCTGCTAGTTGGTGAAGTAAGGTACAGGAGATCGTGTATGCTGATACTTTTGAGAGTTGGCAATCAACGCAGGTACGTGCCCATTGTCGACTCACCGCAGAGTACAAGGCAATTAACTGGCACTTGCACATTCGTCGACATCTAGACTGCACTATCGATCTCCAGTGTGAGCAGCGGGGTGATGTGGTGGCGCTGTCGCCGCGTCACAAGCGAAACATATCGAAGCCTAAATCGCGCTATCAAAGTTCCGAAGTAAAAGCGGTATACATAAAATAGCTCCGAACTACCACTCGGGCATTGGTCGCTCCCAGGCAGAACACCTTTGGCGGGAGATCTCCTTTTCCTTCCACTGCTACAACTGTTGTAGGTAGGTAGTCTCTAATAAATTCAAAGTACTATGTTGTAAAAGTAAAGAGACTACCCTCGTTATAATAATCGCAATATTATGTATGATGTCAACAAAAACAATAAAGCAGTCTTACATACGCGTCGTTTTAAAACTATAATATACTATAACAGTCAGGTGTGGTAAATTCGTAGTAACTAAGTACTTGTAGTAATGAGAAGTGTAATGAAGGTAAATAAGTCAGTTTTGTATATTGTTTATACTAAAACTGGTAAGCAATGCCTTATAGTAAAGAAGAAAGTATGATGTATGCTTCGTTACAACAACCGCTGCCACTAACAGGAGGGCAACAGCAACGAATTGGCGAGAATGGAAATCAGCATTTGACTATTTCCTAATTGCTTCGGGAAGAAACAGCATCTTCTAAAGAGAAGAGTGCATTATTCTATAGGCAAAATACTAAAGTTGTGGCTAGAGCACTAGGTGAGCGTTCTTATTGGCTAGAAACTAAAAATGGACGAGTTTTGCGCCGTAACAGGCAGCATATTATGAAGTTACCGGCTACATTAACGGCGGATGATCACCGCTATAAGGCAAAAACACATAAAAGAAAAGTGAGTAAGCGATTAGACTGGGATGATTTTAAAGACACTGAGACAAATTTACTACCGCGCGGAAATAGTGAACAATCGCCACCGCCAGTGAATGAGCGGGTTTCGATTCAAATATGTTCCTAGGGATGGAGGGAAGTGAAAGTCACATTCATACCCAAACCAGGTAAGCGACTACACAGACCCTAAATCCTACAGACCCATTAGCCTCACATCCTTTCTCCTAAAGACGATGGAGAGGATGTGTGAAAGGGATTTAAGGGGTCGGCACTAATGGACATACCGCTACGACGAGCAACACGCCTACAGTCTAGGTAAATCGACAGAATCGGCACTTCATCAGGTAGTAACAAAGATTGAATAGGCCATCCAAAACAAAGAAATATGTCTAGGTTGCTTCATAGATATAGAAGGTGCTTTTGACAGAACGAAATTTTCCAGCATAAAGGTGCACTCAGTAGACATAAAGTTGAACCGGCACTGATTGACTGGATAGTAATTATAATAGTAGTAATAATAAATTTGGTAGTACATTGAACCCCGCTAATTTTAGAGCTTTTCTGTACCAACTCTCAGTAAAATTTTTGAAAAGATAATTTTAGATCAATTGTTAATTTTTTTAATAAAAATAAATTACTCCATAAAAATCAATTTGGTTTCACAAGGGGTCGCTCGACGACTGACGCAGGTGTCGAGCTTATGAAATATATTTTTAATGCCTGGGAGAGTTCACAAGATGCCTTAGGTATTTTTGTGATCTTTCCAAGGCTTTCGATTGTGTTCATCATGAGATATTAATCAGGAAACTACAACATTACGGTGTCAAAAATATTGCGCTTAGACTTATTATTTCATATTTAAATAACAGAACTCAAAAAGTCGTTATCAATGGTAAAGGTTCCTCCGGATCAGTAGTATCAATGGGCGTTCCTCAGGGCTCGATTCTTGGCCCATTCCTGTTCTTAGTCTATATAATGACTTACCATATCTTGTAGGGGACAATCACGATATAGTATTATTTGCTGATGATACCTCTTTAATTTTCAAACTCATACGACAGTCAATTAATTTTAAGAATGTAAATAATGCTCTATCGAAATTAGTATATTCGTTTTACGTCAACACTTTGCTCTTAAACGGCAATAAGACAAAATGTATTAAATTTACAATACCTAATGTTAAACATTCAAATACCAATATGCTCTTAAACGGGAGGAGTTGAGTCTTGTGGATACCACTGTTTTCTTGGTATTACTATTGATAAGAAGCTTTAATGGGGCCCCATATACCTAAATTAGCAACCAGACTTAGTTCTGCAGCATATGCTGTAAGAAGATTATAAATCTCACCAATGTTGAGATAGCTAGATTAGTTTATTTAGTTACTTTCATAGCGTGATTTCTTATGGAACTATGCTATGGGGTAATGCGACTGACATTGAAGCTTTATTTGTTTTGCAAAAAAGCCGTATGGGCGATTTATAACTTAAATTGTAATGAGTCCCTTAGAGAAAAATTTAAAGAAATAAGCATATTAACTTTGGCATCACAATATATTTATGAAAATGTAATATATGTACATAAAAAATAAATAGCTTTAATAAGAATAAAGATGTTCATACTTTAAGCACTAGGAACAAATATAAGCTTGTAATAACAGTTATTAGAATCCACAGAATTAGTATTTCATGTATGGGGCAATGTATACGCTTTTATAACAAAATCCCAGAAAATGTACAAAATTTATCAATAAACAACTTTAAATGTTTTATTGAAGAAAACTTGTACAAAAAGGGTTATTATAATATCAAAGAATACATAAATTAAAATAACCCCTGGGAATGAGGTAATCGTAACTATGCTGGTTCTATTAAAACTCATTTAAAAATTGCAATCAAAAACAAAATTATTGTGAAGTGAAATATGTTTTTAAAAAAGTCCTGCTGGGTTTCTTGGTTGTTCCCAGAACAGAGGTATTTTCGAACCAGTGATAAATAAAAATGACTTTTAATAAGTATTATGTAATAATCTATATTTAATAAAATTATTCTATTCTATTCTATTCTTAGATTGACATTATATCAAGACGGTATGGTTGCTTCAAAGCACTCGAAATTTAGATTTCAAATGAGTTATAATAAACCACGAGCAAATGCATAAAATTACTTTCATTTATTGATCACAGTTTGCTCTGTGTATAAAGTACTAACCTTGTAATAGGATTCCGATACGAAATAAAAATTGTTTTAGGTTTTAAATTGTAGCAATGTTAGCTAATAATATTAAGAAATATAGCTAATAATACACTTATAAAAAATTAAATAACACAAATTGGTCACAAGCTTAGTGAAAATACTAGGAACAGTCATGAAATTATTGTTTCGTCATTGGTTATCATATTAGACATCCGCAAAATATCAAACTAATCTTCAGACATCTGGAATTGCGTAAAAACAATAATAGTGAATTTTTCAATAATTAATAGTACAAATTATTCACATCATAATTAACAAAAATGTATTTAAAAATGAAATATAAAAGATAAGTATAATTTCAAATATTTAAAAACAATGGGAGTATTCCATCTTAACTATCTACTTTGTTTAAATTTGGTTACAGTAGAGCGATTGTGTTACTCCGATGGGAATCGTTTGCCGGTGGGATTCACTCTACAACTGTAATGATTTTCAATATGAGAATATTATTGTGTAACCTATTATAACTTAATACCATAAAAGTATTCGCTTATAATCTATACTGATACAATGCAACAATGTAACGAAACCAAACCTAAAACATCAAAACAGAAGTTAACACGACCACCAGAGTTACAAAATCGGACTGCAAGTGTCTATTGTCTACTGTGGCTCATACGTGAGGTGTACTTTACTCATTTAACGTAAAAGAATGTTTCCGGAATAATTATATTTTGTTTTTATTTCGTAAAAATAATTTATAAGTATAAAATTTTAAACGTAAACGCCGAATACGGCGAATGAGATGTGATGATACACTAAATAATACTTTCATATTTTTCAACAGACTATGAAATAAACATTAATACAATTACAAAATATTTAATAAATTATGCACAAGATTACAGTAGTATGGTAGTAACCGAGCTCAACCACATATTGCATTTAAAGTAGGATCATAAAGCTTTTACTCAAACAATACGACAAAATTTGAACGACCGCCTCGAGGTAGCTTTATGTATGAAATATGTAAACCGGCTTACGACTGTGAATACATTTCAATCCAAATTTTAATATTGTTTTGCAAGTGAAAAAGTGAATAAGTGGCTTTATTGTAACATTTTTATAACGTAACATCCACAGTGTAGGGACGGCGTAAGAGAAACGTCTCGTGGTATCTTATTCTTTTTTTTCATTAGCGACCTGTACAACCCGACTGGTAGACGTGACGTTTGATGATCGCAGTGCGAGACGTCTTGCACATTTGACGCTGCTGCCCCTCGTCAGTTTGGCAATTTTAAATGTGACGTTAACGTAATGGTTATACTGCCAACTATCAGAAGTCTTTATTCTGGCATGTCCCATAGTATCTTCTTACGACACCTACGGGACGAAATGGGCTGACAGATTCTCATTTGTCGCTACCACACGGTACGTGGTGTATCGACACTAACAGCATAAAGTATTTCGTTATTTATTATAATAATATTTTAGTCACATTCATATTCATAATTTTAAAATATAATATGGTTTATATCATTGATGTAAATTATTAAGTAACAGTTGAGTAACTGTTCGTATAAAACTTGCAGTGTTTAATAACTAAGGTTCATCGTCATATGTAAGTTACAATTGTTGCAGTGGCAATAGTTCGAGCTGTAAGCCCTGTACATTTCCACTCGCTGATCCGTTGGGCTATGTTGATTACTGATGCAGATACTTTATTTCAAATTCTATTGCGCAAACTCTGAGCCCTATCCTCTCCATAGGACTCCGGTGAAGGCCTCAGGTCCATATGTCATCACTGACAAGACGCACTGGTTGTACCCTTATCCCATAAAAGAAAAACACTTTTTTTAAGTTTTGTTCTCATAACTATAAAGAGACGTCTCGTCACGTTTTCTTAAAAAAAGAAAATGTGTAATCTCGAACGATGCCCAGTTACTAGTTACATATACCAAAAACTTTTGTAAAATAAATTAAAGAACATGTCTCGTTAGTACACACTAGCCGATTCTATCTCAGGAATCACGTGGGACCGTTTAGTATTCTAAGCGTACACTCCACAAAACAAGTTGTAAATAGCCAAAGGCTTAAAATTGTTCTTATTTAGACAATTTAACGAAATCAAAGAGCTTAAGTTGTAATATAAAGATCAAAGTTGGTCTTTATTTTCGTACTTGTTGTATGAAATCTAACTAAAGTTCGAAACGTTATAATTAAACGTTTAATAAAAAGTACAAAACGGCATTAAAACTAAAAAATAAATAAATTCCAAACTATAACTTATCTTATATTTGAAGTAGACTTGTTCTTTTTATATTAATTTTTAATTACCCTTTTAAGTGGTCTCAGGAATTTCACCGGTTCAAGTTAATAACTCCTATTTTATCCCTAAATAAAGATAGATTTTTATTATTCAATTTTATATGGAACCACCGCTGAAGTATATGATATTTAATAAAAAAAGAATAATCTAAATTGGTCCAGCCGTTTCCGAGAAATCAGTCATCACTTTTGAACTTGGTTAAAAAGTGTTATTACTATCACACCAGATATATTTAAGGACAACAAAACTACTGGAAATGTCAAGGAGATCTCATGGCTTCCGACAGATGGTAAAAAAATAACCACACCAGCTATGGGCAGCAACGTCAAAAGTGCGAGATGGTACTGCGGTCATCACTCCGCCTGAAAAACGTGATGCTTAAGGAAAACCCTCCTTACCAAGGGTCTCTCCTTTCTCTTACTGTAATAATAAAAATGTATTCCAAGCTGAATTTCAGTGACGGTAGCCATTCTCAGCGGAGACTAGCCTTTTGCGCATGACGGGATTATAACTATAATCTATATATACTATAATCCTGTCAAACAGGTGCACTCACTCCCATAATTCAACGGGACGGAAATCCGACACGACCGGTGAGAGATCAGAGGCAATACCAATGGCTTTACGTGATTTCCAAAGCACGGGGCTGAAATCCCGGCAATTCTGACTCCCGCTTGATATTTAAAATTTCTTGACAGAAAACCCATTATGTGATTGTGTGCCCAAGATTCGAATTAAATATCACATGATCAGCAGTCGCGCTTACGACCACTAAACCAATAAGGCAGTCAGTTACAGTTACTCTAATAACGACGATAATAAATGACCTCTATTTAGAACATTTTTCATAAAAAATATTATGATTACACGTGAAGTGCGTCAAGAGCTTAGTGCACTCTTCCTGAATCTAATATTCTTTCAAAAACGAGACGACACCTGCGCCCAACAACGAAATACTGTTAGATATTTATCCATAATACCTTCAAAAATTACTTTACACCCTTACTAATATATTTTCTGGAAACAAAACTTATCAATTTTTAAAGGATAAGAGTGACAAACGAGTACACAGTCCGTATGAAAATAAGTGGATGCTGAGGTCGATATACATATACATTCATACTCTATCTCTATCTGTCTTTATAACATTATAATAGAAAAATAAAAAATATTCCTCGTGTTCATATTTTTAAAATATGTAATTTTTAAAACAATAGAAAAATAAAAATGTGACAACAAATAAACCTCCAACTCAGCATAATGCTACTAAGGCATCGCTATTTTCAGTTGGAGCCTTGTGACTTGAAAGTTTTTCCAAAGTGTATATTGAAACTTTAGAGTATTACTTAAAACTGTGCTATTTTTATGAATTTAATGGCCTTGTTTTGTAATGTTCTTGTAGTTTCATGTAAATATGACCGAATGACTAGTTTTGCCGGCGCATTAAAGTGCTACTTTAGTGCCTTTAAATGCAGCGTGACTTTACTACCGATAAAGTATTATTTCGACAAAATATTCTTTTCATTTCTGTAAACAAACTGAATTTGAATTTCGACCAAATACAATTTTCCGAGCACAAGGTTATGAATTTTGTATAATGTATTTCCTCGTTGATTTAAAAGGGTTAAATAAAACCAGGGACTCCAAAGGTTTTTTGTATCCATTTGACATATATATTTAAAACCATTTTACAAAATTGGTACCATATTTATTTTCTGTAAGATTAGGGTGATAAAAACACCTAACAATTTTGTTAACATCTGTGAGTAAGCATATTTGTCATTTTAATTTGTAAAATACTTTAGTTTGTAATTTGATTGTGTGGTCGTTGGAGAAACACACTCGTCGGAGACTGTAACAATATTTGGTAGTTCATATTTTTTTCCGTCCTTAATTAAGTCCAGTTATGTGTGCTATAAAATTTCAAACGTAGTGACCACCATAAAACCTAAATTCTGACAGTAATGGTAACTCGAGATTAATATCGTTTATGATAATAACATGATAACACAAGCAGTCAGAAGTCAGAAAGTAAAATAACATTCCTTTCACTGCTGGAACCTTGCTTCCTTTTATTTATGAAAGGGTTTCGACTATGGTCATAGTTACTGTTTTTGTTACGTTTATTTGTTTTGTTTGTTAAAACCGTGCAGTGGCGGTGTAAGAATATCCACCCACAAATCATCCGTGGGTGTCGTAAGAAGCGACAGAGGGAAAAAATAAAGTGATGGGCAGCAGCGTCTCCTAATAACGACTAAAAATAAAAAATAAACTGCGGTTGCCAAACCCTTGCCCAGCGTAACCAGACAAATATTCCCGCTGTGAGGAAATCTATCAGGAAGACCTATGTTCAGCAGTGGACTTTGATAGGCTGTAAGGGTAACGTTAATGGCCTTTGTTTGTGAATATTTTCGTTGCCATTGCATTTTCTAGCATTTTGAGTATAGATAATGGATAGAGCGATTCCTTCTTGGTCCCGTGAGCATGATAAAGAACTCGCGACTCGCACAACGACCACTGGAACGTCGTTTTCGGCGACGCTCGCGCAGTTACTTTCAGTTTCAGATCCCTCGCTAGACCGAGACGCAGGTCTCACCAGGGGTACAAATTAGAACACTCTGTTGTGCCTCGAGCTGGAGTTTGCGTGTTGGAGGACATCTATTTCCGACGCCCGGCAGACTTGTAGTTACTGACTTGTCCATTCTTTGGCTGCGCGGGACAGCGACCATCCCGCATTTACGGGCCTCTATAGGTCCCATAGTTATGCAGATACAGACCAACTAACTCATCTACTACGTCCAAATGGTTACAGATTCAAATTACAGCCAGAGATCGTGATCCTTGGTGATTTTAACGCATTCTTTATGACTTTGCCTTGGTATGGTCTTACACAACTGGTTACTTCGCCTACGCGTGTGCGTGTGTTTCCCGATGTGGAAGATGCACCTTCCTGTTGGACCTTCTGCTGACCTCTCATCCGGACGGATATCAGGTCTCTATCGACGCTGCTCTTGGCACTTCAGACAAATGTCTCATCCGGAATATGGTGCCACTCACGCTCCATAGCGGTTGCTTACTGCAGGTTGCCGCCATGTTTGGCAATATAGGTTGGCTGACTGGGACAGGATGCTGTCTTTCTTGCATCCTACGCTTGGGAGCGGGTTTGCTTCTCGCCGGATGATCCCACCGTTGTTGCTGATTCTGTTGCTGATGTGGTACTTCAGGGATGGAATTTTTTTCCATCATCTGTAGTGCCTAACGGAGATTCAGCCGTGGTTTGGGCACTTCTGTAAAATTGCATCACACCATAAGCAGAAGTGCTACCGAGCCTGGGCTGACTTATCGACGTCTCGGGATACTAATACCAGTGCTCTTAAATTCCGCCTTCAGGTCCTTTAAAAGAGCCATTGCTAAGAAAAATCAGTGCACATCGGCAGAATTGGCGAGAAACTAGTTAGCCTTCCTTCGGGAATACGTGCATTCTGACCTCTCGCGAAGGCTGTCCAAGGGAACTACTTTCAGTAATCTCTAGCATCTCTGCACAGGAAAGTCAATTTAGTGGCCTATACCGCAAAGGAGAAAGCTGATCTATTAGGCTCTCTCTTTGCATCCAAATCGACTATCGACGACGGGGGAAACATACCGCCGACCATCCAACGTTGTTAGTGCTCCATGCCGGATGTGTTGTTTACACAGCGCTCTATGCACAAAGACCTCTTCTCCCTGGACGTCAACACATCGATTGGCCCTGATAGAGTCCCTCCGATTGTGCTGAAGACGTCTACTCCCAAGGTGTAGTCCCGAACTCATGTAACACAGCTTCGTTGCACCCGATCCCTAAAAAAGACGACAGCTCAGACCCGTCAATTATACGCCTATCACCATCATCTCCTTGTTTTCCAAATTAATAAAAATATTATAAACTGCCAGCTCATGGGTACCTTAAGGAACATCCGTCGATAAGTGACCGCCAGTACGGTTTCCGCCTGGGTCACTCAGCTGGTCATCTTCTGGCTTACCTGACTCATAGATGGGCGGAGGCAGTAGAGTCCAAGCGGGAAACCCTGGCCGTTAGTTTGGACATTGCGAAGGCTTTCGATCGGGTTTAGCACAAAGCGCTTCATTTGAAGCACCCTTCCTATGGACTCTATGACAATTTAAGGTTTTGGTTTTAGTTTTTGCAAGAACGCTGGCTGCGTTTTCTACTTAGACGGTAATACTTAGCGGTTATACTTAGATTATACTTGAGCGAGAATAGAACCAGCCCTATTATCGCTAGCAGCGACAACATGTCGCAGATACAGTTCCTTTAGGAACTTCACCGGAATTGGACCCCACGAACCGATAGTCTTTATAGCAAAATGGCACATATGTGTAGTCGATAATAATTTGTAGGTAAATTTACAATTTATAAAAATATTGTCTATTGTATTGAGAATCCATCACGCTATTTCTTCTTATGGGCGTGGTAAGTATGAAAAATGCCAAAATCATCTCATTTCTTCCATAAAATGGTGATATTACTACCTCCTTTATGCCAGACGTAAAATGACCAAATCGGCGACGGAAAGCAAGGAGTCGATAAATGCAAAGTCCCAAACCGTGCTTTGTGAAATTTTTGAGAAGTCTATGTGGAATAGTGGTGAGTTATAACAATGATGATTATGATAACGATGATGATGAGGGGCATAAAACAATTAGTATTCTCTTAGTAATGACTTGTTGAATTAACGCCGTCTAGACTAATTGCGAAAAACTTAACTCCCCGAAATTTATATCAAATTAATTAAAATTAGTTTTAGAGTATATTCAAATGAGCAGTAATACAACGAACCGCAACCCAAAACTTGAAATTAATTAATTGAACGTCAAGTTCATGCATATTTAATTACAAATATGCAGGCTCTGTTAAAACTCATTTAAAGTTTAATAGCACGCAAATCCATGACAATACTCCGTATTTTCCTTTGACAGCTTATAAAATCTACGTGTGTGAGCAAGAAATAGTTTGTTTAATTAATTTACTTACTATGAATTATTATTTTATTTCGTCTTTACAAATTGCAAAACTAGGTAAATAAATACAACAACACTAGAAAAAGTGTCGCATTTTAAGTACCTAGGAAACCAAATAAGAAGGGACAATAGCCTTGGTGGCAGTGTAAAATAATCCACCACCCCATGTCGTACCTTGAGTATCGTAATAGATGACAGGAAATGAAACATATGCATCATGATAATAACTCAAAATAAAATAAAAACTGCAGTTGCAAACCCTTCCGCTAAGCGTGGCAACAAGGGCAAATATCACTCATATGAGGCAGCCTATGGGGGAGGCCTAAGTTTAGTAGTGGACTTTTGTTAGGCTGTAATGAATGAATGAATGAATAGCTAATGTAGCTGCATTCGGAAAGCTAGCTCACGACTAAAATGATGCTATAATAAGCCATTATAATACTTGTTTTGCTTTATGGAGTAGAAACCTGCTGATACTAAAATGTAGATGTCAAAAACTCGGCGCTTTTCCTATTCGTAAAGTGGCAAGATCGTGACGCAAATTGAAATCTTTCGTCGCATCGGGTTAGCGAGGATTGAGTTACTGATTATGAAGTACTTACTAACTGAGGTGATGTAGCCACGTCGTAAGTATGGACAGTAGTAGATTGCCAAAGGTAGTATCCATTCGGAACTCTCATACTAAAAGCGCAAGGTGGACAGTACCTACGGTATGAAGACGCACAAATGCCACCGCATTGCCTGCATCATACCAAGTTCTAGATGGGGAAAGTTTGATAAAGTTTGAGTATTAAAAGCCAGTGTTTGACTACTATCCCACCTGATAGTAAGTGGTGATACAGCCAAAGATGGTAAAAGCTCACTGACTTACCTTAACAAAAGCCTATTCATTTCTTTCGATCGCGCGTAGCAAAAAACGCAGCATGAAATAGTAACTAAAGGTGAATTCATTGGCAAATCAACTTTCCGCACTCGACTTAGTTGAAAGCAGAGCTAAGAGGATAATCAGTGACAAAAAGCTGGTGAAAACTAAGCTTCACAGCTTAGCTCACCGCCGCCAAGTTGCTTGTTTTTCGGTCTTCTACAGATTGTATTTCGGAGAGTGTGCCCATGAGCTTCATAAGCTCATACGCCATCTTCGTTCTCCTATTGGAGTACCAGACGTGCTGCAGGTTACCATCCACACTTGGTTGACATTCAGAATATTCGCACTAAGCGCTATAAGTCATCTTTTATAAGTATAATAACCAAACTTCAAAAATCATATTACGTAGTTATTTTTCAAATGAATAATTATTGCTAAAAACATGAAAAAAAAATGAAATACAATAAATAAGAAACATCAAAAGTCGTGAACTCTCAAAACGTTGCAGACACAGAGATTTTACATGGTAGAGCCATGCTGCAGCTATATTGGTAGTATAGTTGTAGCACGAATGGGTCGGCTCGACCGGGGAAGGAACACGCTCACAGTATGCCAGCGTAAAATAGCAGCTAACACTGCTGTGTTTTGTATGGTGAGTGTAGAGAACTAGAGACCCTTTTTACTGGAAAAGAGGCATTCCATCTTAGTCCTCACGGTAACTGCATTTTGATTCTTTATTGAGGATAGATGTAGATGTTTATGGGTCACAGCAACCACTTACCATCAGGTGGACTGTGGGCTCAAAAAAAGTCAAATTCAAGGTCACATGTATTCTGAATAAATTAAACAAAGACGTAAGTGCCTATGAGCAACACTCGCCAGAGATCGCAACGTCTTGGTACTTCGCTTATTTTTACTTTTTGTTGATCACTTTTTAATTTTTTATTTCATTTACTTGAAAAAAAATCGAAGAATAACAGAATATTGTGTTATAATATAGTATGTGCCAGATCAATTTGATGAGGAAGTGCCAGAACGATTTCATAATCATAAAATCGTTCTTTCACTTCCATATTTGCATCTTTTTTTTTCATTCATTCATTTGCGAGCAGCAAGACAGACTATTAGAACAGAAAATATCTACGTTCATTAGTTTCTCACGTCCGGTGCAATGCTGACAATAGAGAAACTAAATTCAATTCCGATTCGACTGTAAAATGGAATGACGCAAAATCAACCGCTTTAATTTTTAAAGGGTAAAGATATTCACTCCTTTTATTAAGACTGATAGTCAGTTCTATTTCACCAAAAAAACCAAAGTAATTCAAATTTAAACGTGTAATCAAGAAAGCTTTTAAATTCAAATCTAAGTATTCATTTTTGTTTGACCCGTGGTAGCTCAGGGGTTAAGTGCTCGCCGTAAATATCACAGTGCATGAGTAACCCGGGTTCAATCTCCGCCAGGCCTATTGAAAATTGTAATAGAAATTTTAAGTGCGTACACGGCGATGAAGGAACAATGTGAGAAAAGCCACATATCTGAGAAATAAAAACATTTCCGCCAACACGCATTACATGGTGTGCTAATTGCTCTATAACACATAGAATAAGAGAAGGCCTATGCTCAGCTGTGGGACTTGTATAGGCTATAAAGTTATCACAACCATTACAGCCTCTCATAAGTCAACTTCTAAACATAAACCCTCAATGAATGCCACAGGCACAATCGAACCTAGTGACATACATTGCTTCATTCACGGTTTACCAGTTCGTCCTCCATCTATTGGCGTTCGGTCTTAAGCTTCGCTTGCCGGAACGAGGCTGTCAAGGTGTGCAAGTTTGGGCTCGTTTTGTTAGTTATGATGTGACTTTACCTCCGGACTTGATGGAGAGACCTGATGGTGTACTTCGGTGACCATTACTTAACTCCTGGACGAGTAGAACTAGGTGTGCAAAGTTTGGGCTCGTTTTGTTAGTTATGATTAGACCTAACCTCCGGGCTTGATGGAGACCTGATGGTGTACTTCGGTGACCATTACTGGAACTCCTGGACGAGTAAAACGAGCCCAAACTCAGCACCCTAGTTCTGCTCGTCCAGGAATTCCAGCAGTAGTCACCGAAGTACACCATCAGGTCACTATCAAGTCGGGATGCTCATCATGACAAAAAACGAACCCAAACTCAGCACCCAAGTTCTCGTCCAGGAATCAACAGTAGTCACCGAGTACACCATCAGGTCACTCTATCAAGTCCGGGCTCATCATGACTAACAAAGGAGCCAAACTCAACACTATTCTACTCGTCCGGAATTCCAGCGGTAGTCACCGAGTACACCATCAGGTTACTCTATCAGGTCCGGATGGCTCTCATCATTACTAACAAAACGAGCCAAACTCGGCACACCTAGTTCTACTCGTCCAGGAATTCCAGCAGTAGTCACCGAAGTACACCATCAGGTCACTCTATCAAGTCCGGAGGTAGCTCTCATCATGACTAACAAAACGAACCCAAACTCGGCACGTAGTTCTACTCGTCCAGGAATTCAGCAGTAGTCACCAAAGTACACCATCAGGTCTCTCCATCAAGCCCGGAGGTTAGGTCTAACCATAACTAACAAAACGAGCCCAAACTCGGCACACCTAGTTCTACTCGTCCAGGAATTCCAGCAGTAGTCACCGAAGTACACCATCAGGTTACTCTATCAAGTCCGGAGTAAGCTCTCATCATGACTAACAAAACGAGCCCAAACACGGCACACCTAGTACTACTCGTCGAGGAGTTCCAGTAGCTGTCACCGAAGTATACCTTCAAGTCACTTCACCAAGTCGGAAGCTAAAGTCTTATCATAACTAACAAAACCAGCCCAAAGTCCACAGCCACCATCGCACTGCTAGTAGTGGGCTTCTAGTGCCTAGTGGGCTTCTAGTGCCTAGTGGGCTTCTAGTGCCTAGCATTCTCTGGAGCAGCTATTCGTATTTCGTATGTAATATATTTTTGTATGGTATAAGAAATGAGAAAAAAAATCAATCTTTCAAATTATCAAAATGTTTTTACTTGATTACGATTCCCACCCCACAGCTAACCGTGCGTACACTTGTGTGTGTGACCCGTGTCAATGTAATAGTTCGATTCTATATTAATACAAAACAATTCCTCTTCATTTACATTTCAATTTCTAGTTTCTACTAAATAACCAATGGGACTAAAATGTTTTCAAATAAAAATTTTCAGGGAAGTTTTTGCGTTTTTCGATATGTTACTTTATACACATGGGAGATTTTAAATTTACAACGACGATATGCGAGAAAAAGTTCTTTAACATTTATACACACACAAATTTTTAACATTATAAACCAGTGCGTGACTATTTTCCACCTGGATCGTAAGTGGTAATGCAGCCGAAGATGGTAAATCGCATTGACTTAGATTTAAAAAACTATCTTATAAAACCTATTATTTTTGCCTTGAAGACACCCGTATTGTAATGAAATGGAAAGACAGATGCTGGCAAATTATTCCTCTACCTTGCCATACATATTACGAACGACAAAACAAGCGTTTGGTTGTTTGTCTCTTTATGTTATTATATAGGAATATCGGAACAGAGAATGTTTTTGGAACGAAGTTCCTTATCGCACAGTACAATTTGGCGGATGGGGGCTAGGTGAGAAAAGTGTAAAATTTTTCCGTCACGACCCCCTTTCTATAGTGCGAGCGAGATGGAATAATATCCATCTCCCTCGCACTTTTTTTATCTTGCCATGAAAGAAATGTTATTTTAAATGACGCTTCATTTTAATAGACGCTAAATCTGTGTCGTTATATTCCCCACCTAACTACGATTTCCACGGTGTGCGGCCAGTGTGGCGATATAAGTCAGCAGAGTGGGATGAGATGCGGCATTTCTTTGCATCTTATCCTTGGCGGCAGGTCTGCTTCTCGTCTGAAGACCCGTCGGGCTGCGCGGATGCCATAACCGATGTGATACGTCAAGCGATGGAGTATTTCCTCCCCCTTGCTGACGTGCCCATTGGTGGTAAAGCGACCCTGCCAACTATCGGCCAATTTCAATTACCTCCTATACTCTGCAAGATTATGGAGCGTATATTGAACGCCACATCATGGCATACCTAGAGCAAATTGATTTCCTCAGTGATCGCCAGTACGGGTTTCGCCGAAATCGATCAACTGGGGACCTTCTAGCGTATGCCATTCACATATAGGGCGAGGCCCTCGAGAACTGTGGTAAAGCACTTGCTGTTTCCCCCAATGTTTCGAAGGCCTTTGACAGGGTTTGGCACGCTAGTCTATTGGGCAAGCTTTCAGCGTACGGCTTATCCTCTGGCCTGATTGTCTGAGTAAAGGACTTTCTGAGTGAACGGTCTCTCCGGGTCGTCGTCGATGGCTGCTCATCCGATATTGTGGCGACTAACGCCGGTGTTCCTCAGGGATCCGTTCTCTCTGCAACTTTCTTCCTGATGCATATAAATGATCTGCTCATTCCCGGTATCTATGGGTATGCAGACGACAGCACAGTTGTGGAGAGCTACCATACAAGTGCCCGGGCCAGTCGGGATCAAATCCAGTCCGAAAGAGAGGCTATGGTTGAGCGCGTGAGTCTTACACTACAGGCAGTCTCCGAATGGGGCGATGCCAATCTCGTGAAATTTATCGCCTCCAAAAAACATGCGTGTCTTTTCACCGCTAAAAGGAGCCCGCTTACCCTGGCTCCTACTTTCCGGAATGTATCCTTGGAGTACACTGATCGCCTTCAATTGTTGGGAGAGAGATATTCCACATATTCATATTAAAGAAAGTTCCAAAGAAGAAAGAGAGGAGCAAACGTTGAAGGCTGGCCAGGGGTCAAAAAAGAGCACGTTATGGGCAGGGGCCCAATTTCGTTTGATGCGTTAAAAACTGTAGATGGTCATGTATATTCCACGTTCCAATCAGAGTGCAAAGCTTTTGGCTTGCTTGAAGATGATCAGCATTTGTTCACAGCAATGGAAGAGGCAGCACTTTGCCAATCACCGCAAATGATTCGGGATCTTTTTACGATTATTTTAGTGTTCTGCCATGTATCAGACCCTTTAAGCCTTTGGGAGAAATTCAAAGAATACCTATCTGAAGATTTTAAAAGGCAATTAGAAAGACAGGGAGATGTGGATGTAGAGCACATAACAGATGTGGTATTTAAAAAATGCCTTTCGGTAATAGAAAATGCCATATTAGCGTTGGGTGGTCGACTACTAAAAGAGTATGGGTTACCTCAGCCAAGCAAAGAACAACAATTTGAAAATAGAGGGTTTCTTAAAGAGACAAGTTACGACTTAGCATCATTAGAAAACACAGTTAAAAATAATGAAGGATCACTGAATGACGAACAAAAAGCAGTTTACAATCAAATTAACACAAAAATTAAATCAAATGAGGGTGGAATATTTTTTTAGATGCTCCCGGTGGAACAGGCAAAACATTCCTCATAAATTTGCTATTAGCAAAAGTTAGAAGTACTCGCGGAATTGCTTTGGCTGTGGCTTTTTCTGGGATCGTAGCTACACTGCTTGAGGGTGGACAAACTGCTCATGCTACCTTCAAGTTACCACTCAATTTAACTACAGCTGATACTCCGATTTGTAATATATCGAAACAAAGTAATTTTGCTGAAGTATTAAAACATACGAAAATGATAGTGTGGGATGAAATAACCATGGCTCATAAGGGTGGCGTAGAGGCTTTAAACAGAACTCTACAAGATATAAGAGGAAATAAGAAGTTAATGGGTGGTGTAATGGTTTTGCTGGCTGGAGATTTTAGACAGACTCTACCAGTAGTGCCAAAAGGAACTAGAGCAGATGAAGTTAAGGCGTGTCTTAAGAGATCCACTTTATGGCCTCTAATTTAAATCCTCAAGCTCTCGAAAAATATGCGGGTATACTTAGGAGAAAAAGAGTCTGGTGGTGGATTTGCGAATGTCCTACTTGAAATCGGCAACGGCGATTACCCGATAAATGACGGAATGATAACAATCCCTGATAATTTGTGCACAGTTGTATTTTGTTTATTCTTTTTTATTTAAGGGACTTTCGTTATTATTAATATGTCAGTCCCATTGTACCTTATAACTAAATAGCACAAAACAATTTACTAAATTACTTATACAATACTTAATAAATGATAAACCATTTGAGCAGCATCTGACAGTGGTTCAGAGAGTATACTTTCATATTCCCCTATGTTATACATTTTAATGCCAGTTTTGGCGACCAGTAGTTTTATCTCGTGATGCACATTTGTATTTACGTTACAGGAGTTAATATGCAAAATTTACCCAGATATTGCTCATATCGACGATAAGCCAATGGAAGGGTTGTGTGAACGTGCCATACTAACCCCGAAAAACGACCAAGCAGCGGCAATTAACGATATACTGTTAATGTCTTTTGAGGGGGAAGAAATGGTGTATACGTCAATAGACTCTGTGGTCAACACAGATGACGCAATTAACTACCTTTTCGAATTTCTTAATTCACTGAAACCATCGGGTCTTCCACATCATAAGCTTGTTGTTATGTTGCTGTTATGTTGTTGCGAAATTTAAAACCTCCCCAACTGTGCCACGTGTGTGTGGGGAACCAGACTAAAAGTAAAAGCGTTACATCGCAATGTACTGGAAGCCACAATTATAACTGGAAGTGCGCAAGGGGAAACTCTATTTGTACCAAGAATTCCCTTGATCCCGAATAATCTTCCCTTTGAATTCAAATGAATACAGTTTCCCCTCAAAGTCTGCTTTGCAATGACCATAAACAAATCACAAGGGCTGACATTAAAATTTGCGGGTATAGACTTGAGAGAAAATTGTTTTTCACACGTGCAATTCTATGTGGCTTGCTCACGCGTAAGCTCGCCCAATAGTCTGATAATTGTGGCACACAGTAATAGATTAACAAAAAAATGTTGTGTATAAAGAAGTTTTGTAGTTTACTAGCTTTTGCCCGCGACATCCAGTTATAATTGTGACTTGTACCAGCGGACTCTTTTTCACACATGGGCGCGATATAACGGAACTCCACGCGGACGACTTCGCGGGCAAAAGCTAGTTAAAAAATATAACTATTTGAAATTTTCTAATTGAAATTTGAATCATCAACATCATCATTACAGCCCATCACAAGTCCACTGTTGAACATAGGCCTCCCCCAAGAAATGCCACAAAGCAATGTACCGAGCCACCTGCATCCATTGACTTCCTGCATGTCTTACCAGGTCGTCACTTCATATAGTGAAGGGAACACCTACACTTCGTCTGCCGGTATAAGGCTGCCACTAAAGAACCTTTCTTCCCCAACGGTTGTCGGTTCTTAGAGCTATATGGCCGGCCCATTGCCACTTCAGCTTACTAAACTATTGGGCTATGTCGGTTACTCTGGTTCTACTGCGGATATTCTCGTTTTTAAGTCTATCACGCAGAGAAACCCGGAGCATCACCCTCTCCATCGCCGCTCGCTGAGAGACCTTGTGCTTCTTCATACGGTCAGCAGTGATGGACCACGTCTGAGATCCATAGGTCATCACTGGCAACACGCACTGGTTGTACAATATTATTTTGAAGTTTTGATGTATGGCTGACTAGAAGATATGTCATAATCTCCCGAACGCTGCCCAGCCGAGTTGAATCCATCGATTGACCTCTCGGTCGAAGTTGGACTTTGTTGAGTACCAAAATTTTGATTTCAGACCTTATTTCATTGGACTGCTGAGACTAATTATAGAGAGCTTTTTGTAATAAGGCCGAATAGGTTTTTGAAATTTTTATTTGCTGTATGCAACTCAATATCTCGTGATGTCTTCCTTGATATCTTGTCCTTGAACAGAAAATATATATTTTTTCTTAATTTTCGGATGTAATATACGTATATGTATGTGAAGGCATTTAAACAAAATATACAACACAAAGTAAACAATACTAGGGAAAAGGAATAAACAAGAAACATTCCTTCCTGGTAAACCTTATCGCTACCAACAGTTAGTCTGAGACTTTCCTCGTTTAAAAGATACGATACACTGATTATGCAGCATTAAACAGCTTTCTAACAAAATACATCTCCTTTTAATACAACTTTATACTTTGTGTAATAATTTTCCTACATAAGAAATAAAAAAAATATTTAAACAGTGGACAATTATTACAGAAATTGAAATAGAATTATTTTATTCCACATAATTATATTGTAAATAATATTTATTAAAAGTCATTCTTATGTTTAATTTACCACTGGTTCCGAAAATACCTCTATTCAAGTAAGAATTAGCAAGAAATCAAGCGGGACAATTTTTTTAATGTGAAAACTTCTTTAGAATCGTTGTGATTTGAAATCACACTAAAAAGAGACAAACATATACATCTGTACATAGACTTAGAATATACTTAGTATATTAGTATATTCTAAGTCTATGCATCTGTAGGATTTAGCCTGCGAGAGATAGAATACAGTATAAAGTGTTTCTTATTATGTATGAAGATTATGCACGTGATCTATGAGCACTAAGGATTAAAGACGAAATTTGAAATATTTAAGTACATACCTTGAAGAAATTATAAACTTCGAGTCTGTATAATATGTAAAAGAAAATAATTTTGAAACTTGGTAACAATATAATAACAAATAAATTCTACAATTGTTCTACTCTGATACTATGTATTTGTCTTATTCTCTCTAAGTTTAGATTTCTGTAGATCTTACTACTACCACGTGTGAACTGCTCACGTTTTTTTTAAATTGTCAGTCACGAATTAAATCTTGATACATATTTACATCATACATATAAGACATGGGTGTTCTACACTTATTCTCTGATATATAATCTTCAGGCCAGAATCCTCCCTAAGACATAATAGCTCCAGTTCCGTTTGAGCAATATGTTTCAATCTTGTTAAATGAAAGTCACTAATTGCTCACTAAATTTTAAAATAGGAATCACATCTCAAAAGCACACAGTAATGGAGTTTTCAAGGGGAGGCTGCTAGCTTGAATTCAATCTAGGATCCTCTTAAAAAAAGGGTTATATCTCCTAAAGTATTGATTCACAAATTTTTATTCTTTAGTCACTAATTTTCACCAATTCCTCACTTAATCTTAACATACCACTGGGGAGGATTCCAGCTTGAAGGACACCAATTTTTGTATATTTTATAGAAGTTTGTTGTAAAATCGTAAAAATGTCTGACTTAAAAATGCTTAAAACTAAAAACGTAATATGATATGAGGAAAATAATTAGCTTGACATAAAAAAGGCCTGTAATTTAATCAGAAAATTGTATTATTTTTATCAACAAAACATAAATTGGGTTATCCTTATAGCGTATCAAATATAGCGGGCAAAATAAACTGAGTTATGTTGATTAATATCGTCAAATAAATCCTTGTGCGTTATAAACCTCTTCGAAGTTAGTTATTCGTAGTATTGCTATAACTAACACGCTTGGCTTGTTAAACAAAAGATCTACCACAAATTACTTCGCATGCGGTGAAGAACAAAATGTTTACTCACGGTGTTGTAACACTAAAGTTATAATTTACTAATAATAATTAAATAATTTACTAGTTGGTTGGATTCTTTTTCTGCCTAGGATTCCGTCTGGGAAGTAGATAAATAACTGCTTGCACAACTGTGTTTCGGGTCTGAAGGGTATATAGAGAGCCAGCATAATTACAGCTTAGTCGTCACAGGTGACAACGCACCTGTAGCCTTCTTTTTTAATATTGTCCTTGGACTGTATTAGCCACTTACCGTCAGGTGTACTGTAGGTTCTGTGTTGATTTAAATGACCAACTGCTGATTAAAATTTATTAAAAAAGTTTATAATGCGGTGCGGTTATTAAAATAAATAGTGGACTGTATTTTAAGGCGCGGCGAGAAGGATTTAATATATATTCGCGATACTGCAAATGCCCTAAATTCGGGCTACAGGAACGACGTGAATCCATGTGCAATCTCTTGCTCACACATCATGCTCTGGACTTCTACTGATCTGCCTCGTGTCTCAAAGGCTGCAGCTACGATGATTCGGTGCTGGCTTTTTTCATACAAATAAACTTTACAGATAATCGCGAAATATAATTCTTCTTTCTTTTAAATATCTTTTTTTTCTCTGTGGCCACCCCGGTGACAAATTGTTTAATGATTTGCTCCCAAATAATTTCGTAAAATTAAATATTATAATTTGACAATTTCCACCTCTAATTTGAGTTTTAGTTGTGAATTACGACCAATTTGTATTGTGTAATTTGTAAAAATAAAATAAATATCTAAATAAATAAATTTATTGTGTCTCAACACAAGTGACAGCAGGTAACGAACTTCGTTTAAAGTTTTAAAGTTAGTATAAAGGTACTGTAATTGTTATCCCTTCTTATATTTACGATATAACATAAAAGTGTTATTGTTGTTTGCGGATTTCATTTTAAATTGTTTTTTTGATAATTTGATTTGAGATCTGTTAAAGTTCTACCTACAATTAAACATTTGCTTACTCTGTTTCTTTGATTTTCCATCTTTGTTTTCTTTAACTATTAATAATACATAGTAAACTGAATACTCGCAACGCCAAGACGCGCCAGATGGAGAACCAACTTCATCTTGCGCTCCAAGAACTCAAGGCGTCCAAGGAGCAGTGTGAGCAGATACAGATATTTTAAAGGAAAGGCATCAGCTCCTGGAGACAGTCGATGAGTTTGACCGATGCAGCAAAGAATATGAGGAATCACTCAGATTAATTGCTGCATTGCAGTTACAGTTAACTAAAGCTAATGAGTAAATTTTGCAATTTAAACAATTTATATATAACTTGCAAGCATGCCAAACTCAGAGTCTGTTCGATGAGCTCGTAGAATGCAAATCAATAGATTTGACTGGTGATAATTCTGTCACATCAAGAACAGCAGAAAGGAACAGAAAGGAATAGAAGAACAGTAGAAGGATATCAAGGAAATATATAAAAATGTATAAATATATTACAAGAATGCAAAAATTAATTATAACCAAAATTAATACTAAAAATTATATAAATGTATGTAAGGAAAAGCAAGAATTATTTAACAAACTTAAATTGTATTCAGTTGAGGTGGAAAACATGAAAAATTGTTATGAGACTGATATAGAGTGTCTTTACTCAGAAATTTTATCTCTTCAAACCTCATTAAAAATTATGTACCAGCAGAGAATGAGATAAAAGGACACATAATAGCCATGGATAATCTGGTAAAGTCATGTAAATATAACGAAGAACGTTTTGACTCCTTATTGTCACGAGCTTGGGGTTCGAGACAATTAAAAACTGTCAAGTGAATTACCAAAATTGACACTTTAATTACAGAACACTAATTACAACTTAAAACCACACCAATAACAAAACACAATTGTACTACAGATCACTTGAATTGGCATACAACTGCCAAAAGTATTCGCTTGTATCGCCAATTCAACACTGACTCGGTCGCGGTCTATACCGGCCTTATATAGGGCCTCAGATAGTTTCCAGAACCTTCTACTGTACAAACATCTAGAGTGTTCGAGTACATATCGGTCCCGATTGACTAGGTGTCGATAGTTCTAGAAAGTTCTTCCATGGAAATTTCTAGAAGGATCTTGACTCTCCTAGTTCTGCTACTCGATACTAGAGGGCGCTAGTGGTAACTAGTGTTGCCATGTACCAGGCATTAATAGTGGCGCTCAACACTGCCCCCTCCTAAGACATGCTCGTCCCTAGCAATATCGGGCCCATAATAACGCGCCAGTCGACCCACATGGACGATCTTAGGAGTACCTCTTGCACTTTTTGTATCCGGTAGGTTACATCATTGATCCTTGTCACAATCCGGTACGGTCCGTCCCATTTAGCTTGAAGCTTAGGAGATTTCCCTTTGCTGCGAAATGGATTGTGCAACCACACTAGTGAACCCTCGTCGAACCTTTGCGGTCATACCGGGTTTCATGTTTTCAGACATTTGCTGGCCCGATTGTCTGACGTGCTCATAAAGGTCATTCATTTTGTTCCGCAAGTCATTTGCATAATCGATTATACTGCGTGGGGCATCAGGTGGTATTCCGGTGATAGAGTCTGCAGGCAGCCGTAACTCTCTTCCAAAGTTTGCAAAAGCTGGTGTCACTGATGCACTTTCATGAACAGCGCTTCGATATGACAACAAAAACGGTTGTATGTACTTGTCCCAGTCTCGTTGCCGATTTTCCAGAACCTCTCCAATGTCTGATTAAATCGTTCTACCATTCCATCAGATTGTGGGTGGTAAGAAGTTGTTCTTGTTTTATGAGTACCCATAACTCGGCAAGTTTCTTGGAATATTTGAGACACAAAATTCCTTCCTTGATCGCTGTGAATCTCTAAAGGTACTCAAAAATGACAGAAGACTTCATGAACTAGTTTATCTGCAACTGTTGAAGCTTCTTGATTTGGAATGACGAAGACTTCTGGCCTCTTAGTGAAGAAATCCATTACAACCATGAAATACTTGTTACCACTTTCAATTTCCTGAAACGGCCCCGCAACGTCAAGGGCTATCCTCTCCCATGGTGCACCAACATTGTACAAATTCAATGCACCTCTACTACGAGTCTGAGGTCCCTTTACAGCGGCACAACTTGTACATTTGCGACACCAGTCCTCGAAATCTTCACGACAGTGTTCCCAGTAAAACCGTTCTCGGATCTTCAGTAGAGTTCGTTTAACTCCCAGATGGCCTCCTGAACAACCATTATGGTACAGCTGTAGAACATCCGGTACTTTAGCTTTAGGGACAACCATTTGCAAATTACAACTGTCTCCTTGACCATTTTCCCATTTACGGCACAGGACTCCATCCTGAATCAGCAAGCTGTCCCATTGGGCCCAATAGCTTTTCGTGGTCGAACTCATCGCTGAGACGTCGCTCCACTTGGGCTTAGGAGAACTGGCCTTCACCCATTCCAGAATCGGCTTGATGTCCGAATCATCCTGCTGTGCATGTTTCACTCATTGCTGAGCTGGTCTGTCCTCAGCATCCTCACAGATACCACTTCCTTACCCTCTTGCCTAGTACAATGCTTGCAATTTTCAGGACAAGATCTTCTTGACAATGCATCTGCGTTGCCATGAGATTTCCCGCTGTGCTGGGTGGTGCTGTTAGCCGCACTACCCTCTCGAGATCGATCACCTTCCCTTTTTACAGTTCGCTTAGGGCAGCTGGATCGAAGATGGCCCCTTTTCCCACTGCCGTAGCACCTAGGGCTGTATCCTTTATTGCGGTCGTGAACTGTAGCTGCTGCAACCTCCCTGCGATGGGAACGATAATCCTGCCACACGGCTTCCACCTCCAGTGCATGGGCCAACGCGTCCTTAAGCTTCTCGTGGTGCCCGAGCCTCACAACGGCTCTGACTTCAAGGTCGCGGATGCTTACGATGAATGTTTGCAACAGGTTCCCTACAATGAGCGCAGGTACACACTGGTATGCTTTTCGAACCAGCTTCTCTACCTCAAGGGCCCACTGCTGCAGGTTTTCGTTGCTGCGTTGCACGTGATCTTTGAGCTGCGCACGAAAGACGTGTTCCAGGTGAGCGTCGCCATATCTCGCCTCCAATGCCTCAAGAAGCTGCTCGTAAGTCACTTCCTTCCCGAGAGCTTCCAGAACAGTTAAGGCCTGGTCGCGCAGGCCTAGGGTGAGAGCAGTCATGGCCTGACTTTTATTCCAGCCGTTCGCCTTCATGACAGCCTCGAACTGGATTTTGTAGGCCGACCAGGAAGAAGTCCCGTCGAACGGCGGCACTTTGAATCCATGTAGCGAAGGTGTTGTAGCTACCACGGGAGCTGTAATTCCATCCCCAAGATTGAGGTCGTCCAGCGTTTTCTTCATCTCAGCCATCACGTTGTCAACCCGATTGTTCACTTGGTTGATTCGGGTTTCAGCTTCCAACAGGCGGTTGTTATGTTAAGCAACCCTATCCTTCACCTCCCTTATCTCTTTCCCGAAGGTAGTGTGAAGGTTCTTCATGACCTTCACATGTTGAGCCCTTACATAAATTAATTATTCAAAATTTAAGTTCCGATCACTGTGGACAGTTAGTCTCGCTACCTTACATGCACAAAAAACAGAAAGTTAAGAAAGTTGTTCTTGTTCCAATAAATGAAAATTGCATAGAGAGGTTTAGAAGTAGTATAGTGAAAGAGCTGCCTTTTCTTCCACATAAACTTATTAGTTTAAATAATGATCCATATAAATACCAACTATTTATATGGATCATTATTTAAACTAATAAGTCTTGAATTTAATAAAACATTTACTTCTAAAACACTCTCTTTAAACAGTCGCAAATCGTTCAATGAGTGGGCGACAGAAGGAATCCATAGGTGTAGACAAAAGTTATATGACCTTTACAATGAAAGATTATATAATCATAGTGTTTCATTTAGAGAATATGTAAAAAAATATTTAAAATAGTGTGTTGTGTAGCCAAATCTTTATATTTAAGAAACAAAATTAAGAATGCCTCTAATAAAATTAAAATGACTTGGAGTATAATCAATAGTGAAACTGGCAAGATGAAACTACACAACTCAAACTTTCAATTAATTTTAACAATAATTTGACAAAACCAGATCAAGAAGTTGCAACGGCTTTTGAACAATATTGTACCGACATTCCGATCTTGACTACAAAGTCACTCAATTCCTCCCTGCTGTCGCCGTTTGTCTTATGTAAGAGAGACCACATTCACAATCCAGCTTGTACACTCCTGAATCTTATAGAGGATATGACACTTGTCGGATGGTAAAATTGATAATCTTCTTCAGCGGCTTGAAGTATGTTTTAATAGAAGCTCGCTTCAAGATGTAATAACCTTGTCTGTGACTCCTCTGACACAGGGTAGTACAGCAGGCACACGCTTGACAGAAGCGCTTCACTCGGTCACTGTGATGTAGGCGGGACCCGAAGCTTGTTGTCTTGTACTTGCTTGACTTGCTGAAGCTCGGCGGCCAGATGTTTTCTGTCACAGATCCTCGTGCTCTCTGAAACAAAGATTATCCTACGGTAGCTAACTGTGATGGATGATGGTGCGATTCACTATTTAAATAGCGGTTGGTATGGGTTGGTATGGGTTTTTTCCTATACACAGTGTGACCAATAGTGTTATCAGGATTTCGGATGACTAAAACATCTAGGAAGGCTAAAGAATTGTTTGCCTCTAACTCCATTGTGAATTTTATTTTAGAGTTTATGGAATTAAGGTGGTCTAAAATGCAGTTACTTTGTCAGATGGTAAAATTGTGAAGGTATCGTCTACGTACCGCTTGTAGAATCTTGAATTACAGGAGCAGTAAGAAGGGCTTTTAGTAGTGAAATACAAAATAAAAATGATAATTTTTATTTTGTATTTCGCTAATTTTATTCTATATTGCTAGCTACGTCAATTTCTCACCACTCCATGGATTGACTGGTAGAAATGCCTCAAGGCCTTAATTCCGCCTTTGTATTCTTTTATA